>BMAW01009135.1:147504-228296 GCA_019974015.1 Nephila pilipes | reverse complement strand
CACATATTTAAATTGCTAACTCTTACACATATTTAAATTGCTAACTCATAAATATTAAATATTATTACTGATTCATACATATTCCTAACTCATATTAGCGATGTTATTGCTGACTTATATATATTGCTAACTGAAATCATCAATGATATTGTAAATTTGAATGTATATAAGAGTTAAATAAATACAACTGAAGTTCGATACCTATTCCTTTATTCAATTAAAATGACAGGAACTGAATTAAGCAAAATAACTCTTTTTCTCTGTATTATTACTGTTTTGTTTTTGATATTCTATTCTTCTCTCTGCTTATTATATAAATTACTTGGTTACACATAAGAATCTAATTTTTAGTATTTTATTCAATAACTTTTTCGTAAGTTTCTTTCGACAAAATACTTTTTTTGATTTTAAAGGGAAAAATATTAAATATTATTAAAAAACTAAGACTCAATAATACTAATGAAATTATTATTATATATAACTAAGCCTTTTTTTCATAAATGATTGTTTGTGTAAAATCTTATTAATTCTTCAAATTACTAGACATATAATTCTTATTTAATAGCTTTAAATTTGCCATTATCAGTTTGACAATTTGTTTGGTTTTGGTAAATATCATATAACACGCAAAGATTGTTTGGCAACTAAATATGAAATTCGACAAAATTATCACCGTGATCACCAATTCGCACCCCATCCTCACTTTATCTGCTCTTTGTACCGCATTTCATTCGAAATACTCTTTAACCATCTCTCGTTCTAATCCTAGAAGAAATTGTGAAATTTCAGAGAAAATCGGATGAGTTTTTTTTCCCATCTATAAGGTACACTCATACTAATAATGTTTTATTCTGCACTTGTCTGAAAATTCAAAGTTAGACATTATTATTAGACTAAGGAAGCTTTCGCTAGCCGATTAGGGCTTAGAACGTTTCATCAGGTTCTCCAGAAATATTTCCTGCAAGAACTTCATACAATTCAATTTCCTCCCACTGACTCTATAAATTTACTGGACGAAACTCACACGGAATCAAATAACACTAACTATAATCGCTGGATTCCTTTAGTAATTTTTGTGTAATTTTAATCGATTTGATTGATTCTAAGGGGTACGCAAATAAAGAAATGACAATGAAAAAGTAGCGTTCGATCTGGCAACACTGTGGAGTTCCTATTTCGGAGGAAAGGGTGGTGATGATGAAGGTACTGTGATGCACCTCCTGTACGAGTTGGAACTGCGTACAGTCACGAAGTTGTTCGTACAATTTTCTTTCACAAACTGTTTGTGAGTGTGTTTGTATGCTTTCTGAAAAACGAGTGACATCTGCATTTTGATTAAATTGAAGATCAAAAACACTACTTTTATCAAAAACATTACTTTCTACTAGTATTTTAGTTGTTTTCTTAAGATTAAAGTATAATAATACACTTATATTTTATAAATTCTTAAATTTTAAACCAAAAACAAAAAAAAAAAGCAGTAATCTTTACATTGTGCACCACGTTGGGTTTTTATTTTATATCTTAATGTTGAATATAACTCTCGTTCATGATATTTACGTCAGAACCTGGATAAATATCATAGGTGGAACAGTGAAATATCTCTGGAAATAGTTGCTACGTTCGACTATTCTCAATTTTATTTTCACAAAATTTGGGGACTTCATAGTAAATTGAATTGCATAAAATAACAAATTCTTCTCAAACAAAATAAAACGTGATTATAGGTCAATTAGATTAAGATATAATTGAAAAAAAAAATTAAAGGAGATAGAAGATAACATCAGACTGATAAATAATTGCATGTTATATTAAAGCATCGCAGTTAATCTTTTGGATTAAAACGAATCTTAGTTAAAACGCTAAAATAATAATCAGCTGTTTTTTTAGAAGTAATTGAATTAGAACGAGTGAATTGTTAAGCTTAGACTTTCTTAATTCATCCTAATTTAGAATTGACGAGTTAAGTGGAATTCAGGGGAGAGAAAACTTATCTATTCTTCAGTAATTTTTAATAAAATAATATATCTTGCTCTTTAGTGTCTTCAGTTGGAGTCTAATAATTATTGACTGTGTTTAGAAAAGATAGCAACAGAATTAATTAATGAAGAAAGGATGTCACATATTATTTTATTGAAACTACATTTATAAGGTTTCAAGCCTGTCAGAATATTTAAAGGGACCTTAAAGATGACCAAAATATTGAAAAACATTTTATTACCTTATTTTAACAGGAAGACTTTTCTGAATATATGTCTATAATTTCTTATCTCTACCTTCATTACTCAGCGAGTAATTTAAATTTTCTTTAACAGTACACGAAATCATATATTTAAAGGACTCTCAAAATTTTAAACTGCTTTTTCTTGGTTTTTTTTCTCCGAGACGGTCATTTGTTTAAAATGCTAAGGCTATTTTTGTAATCAATATCAATAATTATTTTTCAATAGTTATTTTTTTAAAAATCACGAAATTAAATCAATCTTTTTATTTATTTATTTATTTTTTGCTGTTTTTCGTTGATGTCTGATTGAAAAAAATAATAAAACTATATATTATATTTGTACAATCTAACCCATGCACAGCATCGGGAAAAACATTTTTAAGAAGATGAGAACGAATAGCTAACAAATAAAGAAATTTCTGGAAATAGTAGGAAATTTAAATTATTGAAATATTTTGAAAAAAAGTAGATTAATAATTGCTTGATAGAACATTTAAGTTTTTTCTACTTCTGAAATGCTTGTTTATGTGCGTTCAATTATGGTGAATATAAAAGTTTTTAGACGTCTTGGCAATTTACTTGTTACATATTTGAAGATGGATACGGGAATTTCCTAAATGTACGGGAATTCAGTCCATACTTGAAGAAACAATTTTCATTCAAGTATAACACTTCTTTTGGTAGAAAAATGATTGATCATGAATGTAATATTCTAACTTCAATATCATACAGAGAGCAACAGGTTTTTCGATACCCATTTCTGTTATTTAGTTTTATTGAATTAATATATCTTTCACTGCACAACACTTTTTTAGCCACCTAAGGGGCTATTCTTTTTAGTTGGATCATTTTTGACGGACCAGATCACTTTTCAATTTTTTATCGTTTGCTTCAATTTTAATTACATGTAGCTTAAATACATTCAATTTAATAATTTATCATTTCCTTTAATTTTGATATCAGAAAAGTTTACTATTTACAATTTCTCGATATTTCATCGTTTACTTTAATTCTTATATTTAATTGAGTAATTTAATAATAATTATAAAAATAGCGCCTCTTAGGTGTCTAAATCTCTTCTTTGCAAAACTTTGCATAAAACTTTTTTATGTATGGTTAGTTCAGAATGTGAGTTCTGTAAGAAACGTTGGGTGCGATGTTGGTAACTATCTCATTATTTGTGTGATAAATTCGTATTTGTGTTCGAGTTAATAAAACATCGTCTGAAATTCGATAAAATATCATGCCTTATCTACCATTTAATATTTATAAGCTAGACCCCTTTCGGTTTTGTTTAAAAAAACTATTTCCATCGACCTTGATACACGGCGGCTTTAAAAATAATACTCGATCTAATGCCTAGTCAACATCATTAATATTTCCAAATATTATTGACAAACGTAAATTAATGTAAATTAATGCAAAATAATTAATAATAAATAAACGTAAATTAATGCAAATTACGTTTAATGTTGATTTCTATTATTATTATCAATAAATAATAATAATAGAAATCAGCATTAAGGTCGGTCAATTACCAAATAAATTTGACTTTTGGGGAAGGAATACACTTTTAATATCAATAAATAAGGTAATTCATAAAGTACAGTAAGACATCGATCAACCGAATACCAATCAATCCAAACATCGCTTAACCGAAAATATATCAGTCAGAAAATTCAAATTTGTCCTGTAGAAGCTCCACAAGCGATTGCTAGTGCTTTCCATCTGAGAAAATAGGCTTACGTGACTGGCTTAGCGTCAACGTCGTCAGTGGAGTATGAGATCTTGCGTATGACAGATAGTTCTGCAGTTGTGTCGTAAGTAAAACGACTAAACGTAAGCATATTATTCTCAGATTTTCATATAAATTTAAGATAAATGACCAGTTTAAGAATGGTGCTAGTGTATCAAGCTTAGCTCAGGAATACAGAGTTGTAATTGCAACAGTATTGCACATTGAAAAAACAATGACAGCATTACAAAATTTGGGAGTGTACTTGACAGTGAAAATGTGGGACACATTTTTGGTCTTCTTTTCCTAAGCTGTAGGCATACTTTCCTGGTCCTTTTGAATTTGTCAAACAAGGTTATTTGTAAGACGCATGATGCAAAATATATAAAGATCATCTAAATGAAAGTAGAACTTCGCACGAGTACCTTCGTTTAAAGAGGCCGAATGCCATGCGCACGAAAAGAGAGGTCTCTGAATGGATAGGAAGGCAGTCGGCACCGCAGGAACATGTCACTTGTTTATGTGACTGAGTGGAAGCAAGATAATCGCTACTGGTCTGATCACAGATGCCTCCAAATGCAATCAACGCACAGTCGTGCAATTGCCAATTGCGGAAAAAGGAGAACTTAGTTGAGAATTATCATCGTCTGCAAAATGCGAATGGTATGAAATGTCTCTTACGCTCTTCAGTGTTCCAATGATGCAACGAACTCATATCAAGTGCAAGTCTTCATCACCCAAAAAACAATAACTGCAGTGGTAAGTCAGAATTTGTGAAATAGTAGTACTTAATAAAGATAAATGCAGCTTTGTATATCAGCAAAAGAACTATGTTTATACACTTCTACGAGAAAGCTAATGTAACCAGCTACTATGCTATCATAGAATAATCAAGAAATTTCATCGTTGCATGTAGTCCAAAGGTATTGTTTGGCTACATGATAGTGCCTGCCCTAGTGTGGCTAATGCATACAAATATTTAGTGCACCAATTTCGGTGGGTCTCCAATACCCTTCATATAACCATGACTTCTCATTTTGCGACTACCGTGTCTTTAGTTTGCTAAAGAAAACTCTGAATGAACCGGTAGTTCACATACGATAATACGGTTCGGATCGCACTTGAAGATAAGTTCCTCAAACAACCCAGTTCTCTCTCTTTCATCCAGGTCATTTATCATTTCATTAACACCTGTATCAATCTGCAATGAAACTATGAGTCGCCATTATATTCTTTATTTTATATATTCAATACATTGCTATCTTGAAGTCCTTTGTCAAACCAACTTCAGTCTCATTTTCATTTGGGCGACGCTTATATATATGTTTGTGATCAATATCGTAATTTTCTTTGTTTCATACAACTCCTATGACCATGGTATATTTTCCCCCATAAATGATTGGTTGTTTGAAAAATCATTTGTACGAACACTTTCGGTCTGCAGTTGTCACAGATAATCAATGCTATACTGAAACATCATTGTAATTTTTTCCCCTTTTGATTCAGAAACAATAAAAGTCAAATAACGCAGAAATCCCACATTCTATCGTAAGGTGTTTCTTCCTTTGTTTCATCCTTCCTTAATGTCAAGGAATCTTGATTCGGGCAAGTCGCCAAGTACACTCAACGGAAACACGTTATTAAATGCAAGTTCAATGGTAGTGGCCTCAAAATAGCCAAGTGTTTAATTATAGAACAATTGTTTCTGCTAATGATAATTACATAGAAAGCTGAAAAAGATATTGTGAAAGACATCTGAACAGATAGAGATAATGGAGCTTTGGAGGAATTTAAAATGTTTAGATTGAACTAATATGTGGATTTTGCATGACAGAAAATTGGGTAAATTTCTGTTAATCGGCAAACGATTAAATATCAGTAAATAGCAAATATGAATACAATTTAATGTTTCTCATTGTTTTTAACATATATCTACATTACTTCTATATTCAGGATACCACTATAATAATGTTATTCTACATATTATTTACTCTTTGTTTTGTCATTGCGCACCGGTTAGTATCGAAATGTTTTAATAATTAGTATTCATAAACGTTACAAGAAAAAGTAGAAAGTAGATTCCTGTCATTCAGCATAAAATAAGTTTAATGCATACATGCGTTAGTTTAATACACACACGCACAAATTATATTAATTAAGCTTAGTGTCAAAAAAAAAATAAGTTAGAGGCTGATGAATAAACTAAGCAACGTATTGAACAGAAGTTGTCGAGTTACTTGCAACTTGTAACAAATAATATGAGTATCAAATACTCTAAAATGTTTAATTAACCAATGAATAATTTACGAGCCATAGTATTATTTAAATATCATTTACATATTCTATTTTCATTATTACAATTATATATCTGAGATTAAATTCCGAACAGAGTTTCAAAATATGGTATAAGACTCCGAGAATTGAGTAAGCCTATCAATATTAAAGATCAACCCTTTGTGTGTGTTTCTCAGAAATAGTTCTATATTTCCATATCGTTTTCTGTATCTGTTGTAGATTTACTTCAGAATCTTTAATTACAGGGATTACATTGATTATACTGTTTTAATGTATCTACGTTGTCATTCACTGCATGCATTTAGAACTATGCTTATTCAACAACAGAGAGGCATTTACACGAATTAATTTCCGCCACATATCCAAAAATATCAGCTATGTATGTCGGATGGTTGAGTTAGTTTACAGGATTAATTTGATGCAATAGAAACAAGATTTACTTTTGCTTTAATGAAATTTAACATCATACATGCTTAAAATTATAGAGGTTAACATTATTGTGAGAGAGATGTGAGTTGTTTTTATTGCTTAACAACATATTAAAACACAAGGTTTTCAAAATTTTCGAGCCTACCTGCTTCATGTTGAGATTTAAGGGGTACCATACTCGAACCCACTGATCGACGAAACAACGCTGACCATGACCACTCTACCGTGGGCACTCAACAAATTTGCAAACGTCGCATGGAGTTCAACTAAGTTGTTGTGCGAGTCTTATCCAAATAACATGACTGTAATTTATAATAGTGATTGCATTTACGAATGTCTGTTGGGTAATTCTAGAGTAACGTTATAATAATATAGCAATGTTAAATACAATGACAATAAATCTGTTCATTTATAACAAAGTTATAAATAAAAAGTATAATTCAAAATAACACTATCGGCATTTTCCTCCAGAAGTCAACATCTGGCTGTTTTACGAAGCCTCATATTTGCTCTACATTACTATCACCAGAAAAATAGTGACCGATGTTCGTGGGCGAAAGGTACGAGTAGTAAACCTATTCCTTATAAGACTATTAAGATCAATTAATTGAGATTCTTGTTTAAAGTCATGAGACTTGGTACGGAAGTTTGACGTTTGAGGTACCTACTGGAGTGTCATAATCGCCACTGGATCAAATCTCAGAATATTACACTCTGGCATTCTAACTAGACAGAGTTATAACAAATAAATTCAAATCAATCGAAAGAAGAGAGGTCGATTCTAAAATAAAAAATAATAATTTAATCAGCATTCCAGTATTTTAAGAAGCAATAAATTCACTGGAGGGTGATGAAGGATGTCATAATTAGATGCGATTATATTCTGTTTGTCAAGAATATTTTGTTTTTAATCAAGAACTTCAGCAGGCCATTGTCCAACATATTCTGTGCCTTACGTTACTTAATATTATGAATATACATTCCGCAAATTAAAGAAATGTTTTTAATAACAATTATATATTACAATTATCTCGTTAACACACCATTTAGCAACACGTAAATCTGCTTTACCACGACGAGCAATCGCTTGTGATATCACTACTAGACATTGCGGCATCATAGTTATTATTATTTTTTTGTGAAACATATTAGTCTTTTGTTCGTATTGATTAATTGAGTGATTGATATTAAATCCCACTTAGATGCATTAGCTCCAGGTACACGGTTGGTCTTTAGTGGCATCAAGGCTCGAAGCCATGAATCGACGAGAACCGCCGGCCTCGAATCCGCGACCATGCTACTAGACTACAGTGGCCACGGGATTGGGTTGGGTTCAATATAAAATCAACAAAGTATTTTGCGTATCGGAAACGATTGAAAGAGTAACAAATTAATTGAATGCTAAAATGCAAGAGTGGCATGATTCTTGAACATTGAGTGAGTGGCAAAGATGATTATAGCGCAAAAGCCAAAGCTAGGCACAGAAAAGGCGTGATTAGGATCTAGAAATTAGGGGAAAAAATGAAAAAAAAAAAGTTAAAAATTCGTTGACATATTGGAGGGTTGGTAACAGAGAAGGGGACTCCGCAAGCACATCACCCCTATTTATCAAAGACAATAAAGAAAAAGATCATCAGGTTACCACGGGTTATGCTGCTGTTACTTATCTAAAGGAGGTGAGCTCTTATTGGGGTGGTCCATGATTGCTCAAGCCTAGATATAGTTCCATCCTTTTATATATTTTTCTCCGCGAGTTGTTTTCCGCATTTGAATTCGCCACTTTGGATTATAAGAGATGAATTTTCATATATTTAATTACCAAATGAATTATTAATAGATTTATTAAATAAAATTATTGCGAGATAAATTAAACCTTTTGTAGCTTCTCTACATACCTTATATTAGAAACACATTTGAAATAATTTGTTTTGGTTTTGCTCAGTTTTCGCAGGGTTTCCACATCGTAACAAACTAAAAATAGTCTAGACAGCAAATTACACTGCCAACATTATCTTTCTAAAATTGTTTACGACTATATTCCATTTAGGTAACAACTGTTTCTTCTTCCTTTGCCGTACTTTTCCTACAAGCACTGGCAGCTCATCCCCGCTCTACAATTAAAGCACAACCACGTACGCTTGAGAGATGCTACGTCCGACGAGTAGGCTGCACCACTTTGCTTCCAATGAATTCGAAGGATTCGAGCATTTGGAAGAAATGGGAGGAAAAAAAAATTAAAAGGAAGGGGAAAAAAGAATCGGATACAGAATCCTAGTTAAACACGGAGAAATAAAAATAAAAGAAAATAGTTTGCCTCTGATTTTCTGAAAGGTAAAAGGAAGGACGAGAGAGAGAAAAAAATGCATCGTATCAGTCACACTTCGCTTCATCCGGAATCTTTACCGTTTTTTTTCTCCATCCTCTTCGTCTCGTGTTTTTTCAACTCTCCGTTTTACCTGCATCGCACCTTAAGAAACATTTATTTATTTTATGTGTTTTTTTCCTTCTTTTTCTGCTGTGAGAGAAAAAAAAGTGACACTTTAATTCGAGGGAGAAGTAATTGAGAGAAAAACTGAAATGGGAATGGGAAGATATACAGATTTATTTCAATTTATTTTCAACCTGTTCATAATGTGAAGAAGGGAACTGAAATGATGAATTTCTTTTTTTCTTTTCTTTTTCTTCTTCTTATGTTTGTTTGTGTGGCGGGGAAATTAGGATTGTACGATATCGAAGTACTCTTCATACACGATATGCTTTGATTGATTGTTCATTAAAGTCACACTAAAAACATCAGGAAGGATGCTGGTGACAGATCTCGTCATATTGAGCCTCTGTCAAGTGAACAGGACGACATAAGAGTCAATACTCCATTCTCCTAACTTCCAAATAATGCAGTGGTGAGGAATTTTCCCTCGTCAGATCTAACGTACATCACTCCCACTACATAACATATTTTAGTGGCATCAGGATTAGATTGGTTTTATTAACGTCGCCCTAAAAGCAACATGAGGGCTATTGGTGACAGGTGTCGTAATTTTGAGCCTCGGTCAAGTGACGAGAACGAAATCTAAGCTGGCACCCCCACCCCTCTTCTAACTTCCACACCACACAAACAGTAGTGGCATCAGGACTTGACGAGTCAAATTAAGAAACGCCAGCTAAGAGCTCGTGACCATGACTGATCGGCTACAGCATGAATAAGTGATAAAGCGTGTATTGCAAGAATCAAATATGGCTAGTTTTGCACCAAACATTTGTCTAAATTATAGTTTAGACAAAGAAAAAAGAAGAAGAAAGAAAGGTAAAAAACCTAATTGACAAGAAATAAGGATGAAAATATTGAAGGATCACTACGGTATTTTGGAGTCGTGACGCCCGTGTTTACCAAAGACAATTCAGCTGCTGGTTGGGTTTGTTTGCGTTAAATGACACACAGGATACCTAAAAGTTTCTATTTCCTTTAATTTGTTGTTAATGAACCTAAAACATTACAGTTGACATTTACATTCAGATTAAATGCTTTTCGCACTCCATATGTTATACAAATCTGATATTTTTTGGAGCTAGTCGCACACTAGAAATATAATACGGTGGCCACGACGTTCTAGTCCAGGGGTAGGTAAATAGCGAGCAGCTTGGAGTTTCTTCGTGGCCCGCAAAGACAGTCAAAGAAATCTGCCTTGAACTGAGCTTTCCTTCCAGAGAGCAAAACCATTCAAAGTAAAACTACATCTATTTGCAAGTTAACTTTGAAAAGACATTTTTTTTTCATTTTCTTTTATTAGGAAAATAGAAAGTGCCTGATAGTGCATCTGTTAAGATTAAGGATCATCTGTAGAGTTTGTAGAGGACGAGGTCACAAGATTTCAGAGTTTTACTAAAATTGACTTAAATTGAATTTGCTTTTTTAACCCACCACTGCTGATATTCCCACAGCACTGGAGGAGCTGTATTTTGAACTTACTGATATGCATTACAAGAAATGTTTAATGTTGCTACATTGCTTAACTTTTACAAACTTTTGTCTTCCGTTAAACTTCCATGTATGCAGAAACTTGCTGAGAAAATGCTCTCTATATTTGGGTCTATATATATTTATGAGCAAAATTTTGTTTGTTTGAAGATCAACAAGTGTAAATCTAGATGCTCTTTAACAGACATTAACTTGCAGTCTGTGACGACAATCTTAACAAGCAATCTAACTCCTAATTTCCATAAAAGGAGAGAAGTGTAATAAAGCTCATTTTCCTCATCAAACTGATTCTAAAATTACATGGGCTTTCAGCTATAGATGATATGAAATTAGCATAAAATTAAATTAAATAGCAATTTTATTTAACTTATATTTATTGTTTTTTATGGTACAATTTATATCTTTTTTTGAAAAGCAATAATAACTAATGAATACAATCATTTTTAGCGGAGCTGCCAGCCTCTACCCTCTGCTTTCACAAAGTGTCCCCCAAGCCCAAACAATTACCCATTCTTGTTCTAGTCGAACGCTTAGTAGATCTCTGGTGTCCTTTCTCTTTAAAATTTTGTGTGGAATCAAATTGAGGAAGCCTCTTCCACTGGACTTAATCCTTTATTTTGGTTGGATAACTGAATTCATAATCTCATCTATCGGTCGCTGAGCACCTCAACCGGAAAAAGCAAATGGTACCAGCAAACTGCAGCCAGAAGATCGAACTTCTACAAAAGAAAGAATTGACTTCAAATTTCATGGGAAACAGAAATGCTCGCTCTTTCACACGGATCCAATTGTCTTTAATGAGGATCTTGTCCGGATGTGTACGTGTGGTTTAGTTACTAAAGTTACTTGTTGAGTTACTCAGCTATTGGAGCCATCATTTTCAAGTAATTCATTTCTTACACTTGCCTACGTCTCAACAGAGCTTTAACAAAAGCGCAATCATGTTTACGGAAAGTAAAACAAATCAAGATCGAGGGAAGAAGAGAAAAAAAAATTCGAAAAGTCCTAAACACTCATAAAAACACTTGATTCCTATTTCTAAAATTACAATATAATAGTGATTTATTTAAATAATTATATATATAGTTTTGAAAATAAAATACAAGCATGACTGAACCACACATGACTATGTTAAAGTGAACGAAGAAAAAAAAAAACGAACGGGATAGATCTTCGTATGATATACGTGATATAATATGTGGTTAAGAATCGACATCAAAAATTCAGAGTTAACCTTTACTAAGCGAAACAGACGATGAATTAGTCTGCCAAGAAGATCTATGACGCAATATGTAAACAGTTGTCTCATCCAAGAAAATGTCGGTTACGCTGCTTTACATAACCAGAAGTCAAAAGAAAACAAGAGATGCTTCACTGTGGTAAATCTAAGCACTCAGAAGCCTTGTTTAAATCCGATTGAATGAGACGTATTTCATTCGGTATGGACAAACCTTTTCCTCGACGTAAGACAACAAAAATTAAATAAATAATGTAAATAAAGAAATCGTGGGCAGGTTCAGAAAGTTCCTGGACATGATAGCTACTAAAATGGAGTACATATTACGTATTTTTTTTATATATTATGGGAAACAAATATATTTTTACGTATTGAATTTTGCGCTTTACGACCTATGACCTGTTACTCCGAACGATACTCGATCGCACATACATATTATGACGCACTTACTTCATTATTTAATATCACTACCTTTGTTCTCTCTAATTAATCAAAAAATCTTGACTCCAATTGAGGAAACGAAAGAACAAGATAAAATACTTTTTTTGTCACTGAGAATAGATAAGGTCACTATCTGTCGATTTCCACTTAACTCCTCGATTCTAAACTAGGAACAATTAATGAAGTCTTAGTTTACCGATTCCCTTGTTCTGATTCAATCACTTTACATAGAAAGAGCTGATTCTTAATTCTATACTTCAACTAAGATTCGCTTTAATCCAAAAGATAATTACGATTCTTTAATACAACTTACACATATTTATCAGCCTTTTCAAATTAAATTAATTTATATATTAATATGTGTAATTTAATTCACTGCAGTTCTATCTTTGCATAATTTACATTATTGCGTTTCATTTTGGATGGGAAGAAATCGTAATTTTCTGCAATTCAAATTACTATATAGTCCCCGAGGCCAGTGATGAGACAATTGCCCAACGTTACAAAATCAATGCTTGACTGTTTATTAAGATAACTCAGACGATAAAAATGTTTCAGTTTTTGAATTTTTTAACATACATATTACTTATAAGAATATTATTTTAAGACATATTATTTATAAGAATTTAATAACTTTAACGCCAGAAAATTAAATTTAAAACTGAAAACAGATGTGTTACGCCACAAAAAAAAATATCTGCATTTGAATTTTTCTCATAACATGAATTTTTGAGAGAATCTGGCACACATTACTCAAAGCCTATTCAATCAATTTTGAGAAATCCATATATGTTCCCCAAAATATATTCAAACCATATGCGAGAAATAACCACATTGTAAAATACGGTTGTTTCTTACATATGGAGAAAAACGCAAGAAACACTCACACATTTTAAATACAGCGTAATACGAGTCAACACATCCCACTCTCAAATTTTCACATCACAACCAAGAGATAACCTTATGTCTTGACATGTGTAACATACATCACCTATATAACACAGCGGTAATAAGAATCAATATTAGAAGCTCGCACGTAATGTTGATATTTAAATATTGATTTGGATATAATATTATTATGTTTAAGAGCGTAACGCATACTACTTAAGTCTAGGCATCCGAACCTATAATTTAATTCACATATAAGTGTGAGCTAAATTTTTTTTTCTAATTTCAAAAACATAACAACAGACTAAAAATTTCGACTTCAAAACAGACTTCGACATCATAATTAATATTCTAAAGCAAAACAATTACTTTTATGCAATTCGAGTTCCTGATCATAGGGTTACCAAGACTTGTATAATAAATGTTGCCAGATATGATTAGTTAAATAGCCCTCCTACACACGAAAATTCAATTTCGTATCTTGTCTATTTATTAATCTCATTACGACATTAGAATTGATTATAATTGAAAACAAAACTAATACATTCATGCAGCCATTACTGGATATATGTGAATCGTGTTCCTGATCATGCGGTAACCACGGCCTGTATAATAAATGTTTTCAGATACGATTTGTTAAATAACCGTCACACACATCAAAAATCAATTTCGTATCTCGCCTATTTAATAATCTCATTATGGTAAGAGGAATAGTTCTACACCTCATGTGGTGTCTTACTCTCTAAAATCTTCACCGCAATCGCCATGAGGGAGTCGTAACACAATTTTAATTTATATTCCTTGTTTCTCTTTGCTCTCACGACAAGCGTTTGCTAAAATCCAGATTCGAGCCCTAGATTCTTCAAATCTAAAGTTTTGCCCTGTGTCATCTCTCGATGTCCCACCGACTTGTATTTAGTTTTCGTTGTTAAAGTTACAATGAAATCAATTTAAACTTATTGCTTCAATCAACGTTCGAACTATCTATGAATAAATAAAGATAGCACCCCCTAAAAGTATCTACACAAAAATATTTAACATTTTAATAAGCCTCCTCCATCCAATAAAAAAACATTCGCAGGAAGTTAAATCAGGGCTTCTTAGGAGTATTCCTTAAGATCAAGGTCATCATCTTGTTCCAGACTAATCCACAGTATCTTATCACTAGATATTGTTTGTGTTTCTGGGGGAGGTCATATTGAACTTGAATAAATTTTAAATGGTTCTTTTTAATTTAATTTGTCCCGAAATTTGTAACTTTTTAAGGGATTTTCTTTAACTCATATTGTATTTCAAAACTTTAAGAATTTCTTCTCACATTTTAAAGCACTGAATTGAGCTGAAATTTTCTATAAACGGTTGTTTCGTGTGACAATACGATAATTTAATTATAATTAATAAAATTCATTGATTAAAAGGAGTTATTTAAGGAATTAAATTTTACGCCAAGATTTTTGCCAAGTCTCCAGATGGTCGCCAAATCTAATGCCTAATTGAGCTACAATTTTTTACACGGATTTATTTTAGATGATAAATTTAAAAGTGTCTAATAATAAAATAAATTACAAAAACTAATTATTGAATAATTTCAATTTGACTCAACGTTCCCTTTTGCTCTCAAAATTTAAGGTATAAAAAATTATGTTACGCAAAGTGGGAAGTTTGAAAAAAAAAAAAAAAACTTGTTCAAAAAAATTCTTTTTCTATCGGTGTTATTTAGCTTTGTCGATGTAGCTCCTTAAGTTGGAATATTTTTTTTGTAAACACTTTGTATTATTATTTATTCATACAAGTGCTTACATTATACTTAATTAAGGTAAATTATATACAATTAAATTAAGCTAAACAATTATTTACATTACTCATTCAAAATCTATTATAAGTAATTAAATTACGCATAATAACACACACAATAGAATCATAACCGCATAAGACCTTGAAAATTAATTGCTTTGAAGGGGAAATTGCTACTGTAGAAGTAATTAAGTGCGGTGCATTTGAAAAAAATTGAATTTGTATACTATAAATTCTTCAATTTTTTCACAATTTATTTTTGTAAAGATTTTATATGTCGACAAACTAAATGTAATATGATTGTAATTTAAGAAGAAACTATTTCGTTAAAGTTATCCATGTTAATTTGATATAACTTATTTTTACAATTTTTATTTTTAATGATAAATACAGGTCTCACAGATAGTGACAACTTGACTAGGCAGCAATCAAAATTTTTATTTGGCAGAGAAGGTCTGCCAAATATTTTTTTCTAGTATTTTTTTTAAAAAAAGGGCCTTTCTTGAATAATATAAGAAAAATAACTGTGAAATTTCACTATTTATTTATAACCTTTGTATATCGAAATCGTATTGTGGAATTTTGCAATATGATATCTCTTCTTTCTTTTTTATTTTTTCAATTTAATTTATCGATGTTTATCCTTTGAAGGTATAATTTTCAATGTTTTTCTTGTATTTTATCACTGCTTTGGTACATTTTTTTCTCGTTTTCTTCATTGCAATAATCAATAGAAACAGAACAATTCTTCCATCCGAAAATATTTTGTATTGAACAGAAATATTTGTAATCATATTTTTTCAGAGAAATATATTTTTTTCAACAAATTATGGAAATCAGAATCTCACAAAATCCTTTCAACAATAAGTAAAAGAGTGAGACATTGCTTAAGCTATGGTTTCCTAAAAAAAAAAAAAGGAGCCGTTATCTGGCGCCCCCAATATTTCGGTGGATGACGTCATTACAACGTTGTCTATGTAAACCAAATGGTGTAGTTTCCTAAAGAGCATTGAATAGAAGGAAATAACGTCACTGGTTTGCATAGATAACGCATTGGTGATATCAAAGACTGTAATATTGCGGCCGCGAGATAACGGTCCCGGTTTCTTAGGAAGCCGTAGTCTCATCGTTTAGGATGCTTTCTTAGACGACCGAGTACTAAATAAACCTAATTCAACCAGGTCATTTCAACATACAGTTAAAATGAAAATAATAATAATAATAATAAATAAATAAATAGATTTTGTTTTAATTTTAAGTTACTTTTATATTGACTTCCCTAATATTTGTTGCATATCATAGAAGATGAATATAGAAATATAAAACTAGTTTTTGTAATGAAGATCTTATGGCTCTTCTGTCCTAAATATAAGAATATATGTAAAACATTTTGATAAGATAAAAATTTTAATTCATTGAATTATTTCTTGCAATTGGCCAAAGCGAATAAATTTATCAATGATTTCGCTTAACGTTATCAAAGAAGCATGTGTTTACATACGTACTAATAAATGTATTGAATATACAAGGTGTTTCGAACCTCGGGGGCAAAAATGTACTGAGTGATAGAAAATAACTAAACAAGAAATTTTCACCATTTGTACATGTGAAAAGTAGGTGATCAACCGTTAGACGATGCTGTAAAGGAAAGCATAAAGTGCGAGTTTTCTTACACATCGTCATTTCTTCCGTTGATTTCAGGAGACATGGTGAAAAACAGTAATCAGGAAAAGACCCTACGGTTCGCCGCTTGCTCTCCGCTTGTGCATCGTAGGGTGGAAACTGCTTCTTCAGATGTTTTCCATCACCCCTTAAATTGTTGCCAATGATTTTTGAAACACCCTGCACATGTATAAAAAACTAATGCAAACATGGCAAACGGCAGGAAGTATGAAGTGAGTTTTAGAAATACAATATAACCGTGTTGTATTGAATTAAATTCAATGGAGAAATCGTTAAGCGTGGTCAAAATGTAATATGGTTCCATTTCTTTCGAGATAAATTATTAATAGGTTTTATTCTACTCGCATTGTATATCTGGATCAAACTTTAAAGGTTTTTTTTCTCATATTTTAAAACGTTCAATTGAGTTGAAATTTTCTAAATATGATTTTTTTGGGGATGACAATACGATAATTTAATTGTAATTAATAAAAATTAATTGATTAAAACTAACTTTTAAAGCATTACATTTTACGCCAAGTTTTTCGCCAAGTCGCCAAATGGTCACCAAACCTATCACCAAGGTGTGACAAGTAGATATATTCAATGTAGCCCACTCATATTGTGCATTTAATTTTAAAATGCATCGTCAATTTTTAATGCATTTTAAAATCTTTTATTTCTTTTGGAAGCCAATATTCGTTCCATTTACTATGCTTAATTGCGCTAAGAAATTTTACACGTATTTATTTTAGATGATAAATTTAATAAACGTCTAATAAAATAAATTATTAAAACTAATTATTGAATAATTTCAATTTGATTCACCGTTCCCTTTTACTCTTAAAATGTAAGGTATATAAAATTATGTTACGCAAAGTGTGAAGTTTGAAAGAAAACCAAAAACCTCGTTTTTTACAGGAGTTATTCTATTGTTAAACATATCTTAGATAAAATTATATTCTCATCAGAATTTACCGGGGCGGGGAGTAAATACATTTAACCTTACAATTTTTAAATATTTAAAAGTCCAGGAAATATATATTTTTTTTATTTCTCATAGCACAGTAATTTTTAAATTAAGTGCATCGACAGCGCAATATGTATGCAGCCCCTATTAGCGGTGTGAAAATGTCATCCAAGTAGCTAAGCACGCGACCTGAGAAATGAGCAGGGAAGAAGAAAGAGTGTGAAAAAAACACTCCATTGTAATGCATTTATGAGAAATTATGAGCAACTAGTTGCAAGGAAGAGGTGGGGAACTCTCAGGACACTCGCAGACACGAAGTAATAAATGATGCACTCAGTGTAAAAGGCTTCTTATTTTGTGGTTACATGCTCTATCATAAGAGATGGGGAAATTCATTTTTTACATGATTCCTTTTAATTAGAAAAGGAAAAAGAATGTTCGTGTGGCGAGGTCAGGTGTGAATTTCGTCTAAAAGAAAAATGTTCGGATAGGTGAACATACATCAGGGGTGTTTGTTTTTGAGAGTAGGTGGAGAAAAAAAGTGTGACTAATGTTTTTTGGAGGAAAAGTTGTTGTCTTACTTATTTTTTAATGTTTTTATACAGAGTGTGACCTACTGCTGTCTTGAAACACTCTAGTGTTATGTAAGGTGAATGAAAAATAAGGTAAAGATGTGTTGTTTAATTTATTTATTTTTAAATTTAGAACGTGTTTTTGTTGTGGCTGGATAAAATGTAAAATGGAGGGCTGTAATGTCATGCTCGTGCAAAAACTACTTTAGTTTTGAAAAAGAAATGTTTGGTGGTCGCTTGAATAAATGTCTCTTTAGGGTTGCACGAGGGATATTATCGAAGAACTTGGTAATTAAGAATATTTCAAAGGAACTCAAACCCTGAACCATAATAACATACATTTTTAACTCTCTCTCCACAACATGTGTAAACTTTAAAACTCAGTTGGATTAACGTGTGGGGAGAATGAGTGATTTTATTTATTAACATTGCACTTAGAAGCAAAACGAGGGCTATTGTCGAAGGACCTCGCAATTTTGAACCATGATCAAGAAACGATGTCGACAACTGAATTTGCAGTTTTCTTTACAAATTTCTACACCACGCCAACGTGATGACTTTGAATCCCGGCAAATTTAACGTTCATTTACCTATCTGCACAACCGGTCATCAGGACTCAAACCAGTGATTTGACAGACGCAGCGATCATGATTAATTGGCGAAGATGGCTTTGATATTTACAAGTTAAACATTCTGAATGCAATTCGTGATTCTAGCATGGGGATTTCTTTCTCTCTCACACACACACTTACACACATCGAACATTTATAATTTCATAAATTTAAACTTTATAATTTCATGACGGGTATCAGGTGCCCCTTGGCGATAGGAGACTTTTGGGTGCGATAACGATTTAAACGTAAAAATTAAGGTTATGGTTACCCTAAATTTTGGTTAGCTTTTCATTTGCAACGTCTCCATGACGTCACTGCTTATGCAGCGCTACTTTGGTGACTTTTCTTCCTCTAAGTCGCCAAGTTTCCGCCATAATCACCAAGGAGCACCCGATACTGGACTTTAACCATGTTTTTAAATAAACTTGTCCAAGAAGAACGTAACTTTTTTAGTCTACCAATGCAAATTTAGGATATTCTGTTGCAAACAACCTGTCTAATAGTTTCCTTTTCTTAGTGATGCATTGAATGAATTATGCTTCGAATGATGCATAAAATTGCGGCAATGCCAAAAATGTTCCACAACTGACCTTTCCTTTAGAAGCTCGGAATTATTATTATTACTTGTATTAAGATGTAAATATTTCCATACTTTGTTGTGTAAGATAGAAAGAAAAGGCATTCCATCCTAAGAACCCATTACGGTTCGATCTGCTCTGCATTGTGATGAGGATAAAAGAATCATTCGTAAAATTCGTACATTTTCCTCAAGCAAAACATTGGAATTCATTTTTGAAAATTCATGTTCAAAAATTCATACCCCCAAATAGTTTTAAATTAAATTAATCTTAAAATTCCATTTTGGGGTTTCTTTCTTTCTTACAAGGTATTATATGTTATTGTCATTTCATTTTATTAGTTACTACCAAATAGTAATCGACATGCCTTAAAACAAAGAATTTAAACACATGCTAATTTTCTCAATTAGGCATAATGCGGATTTCGTTGACATTGGTTCTGCTTGTATAATATTCGTTATAATATAATATATGTCTCGTTATAATATAATATATAACATTCGTATATAATATTCGTTAAAATATTAAATGTTAGATTAAATTAAATTTGTTGCTTATCCCATTAAGTGGTATATTAAACTAGAATTTAAGTAATAGTCCTATTAATTATAAGTGTATTTCATTTCGGAATTAGGAACTATTATTTAAATTAATTGTAATTAATATTCTTACAAGAGAATGGTTACTGTTTGTACATAAATTATAGACCAAAGTATCAATGTGAATAAAAATTAATTGAAACAGAAACATTTTGGCCATATCTTTAGCCAAAGAGGAAAGAATATCACATTTCTTTACCTTTAAGTAATACTGTATTATTACTTACGATACATGTATCATTCGTTCTAGATCTATGGAAAAGTAAATGTGAGTGATTGTTTATTAACATCACCCGTAGAACCAGCACTAGTGCTATTGGTGATGGACCCAGTAATATTGAACCTCAGTCAAATGAAGAGAATGACACATAAACTTGTAACTACATCTCCAAACTTCCACACAATTCCAGGAAGAACTTAGAACCTCGACCAGATTTAAAATGCATAAGCCCCGCAACACGGCTCTTTAGTAGCACCAATGCTCGAACCTGCGACTTGACTAAAAAAATTGCCAGACGCGAGTTTGAAGCGTCTATAAAAACTCTTATAAATATTTAAAATAAGTTTTTCATATCAGAGGCTATATATTTATCATATTAATCGTTTTTCTTTATTTGGTATTAAGTAAATTTAAAACTTTATTAATGAAAAAAGGGGTGAAGTTTTTCTACAAAAATTACAAACAGGACATGGTTGAAAATAATGCTTCAATCGCCAAAACTCTCGAAAACTTTTCCCCGATTTTCACATCTCTTGTTGTAGTTGAAAGTCACATGAGTCTCTTAAACAATACAATAGTCTTTTTTGTTGGCAGGTGTCGTTGGTGTGCTGAGTATTGAAGAAGATGACGATCCACATAGAGAAAAGGTTGAATTAGGGAAGCATCACTGCAATTCGCGAATTTTACCTCTTCCCAAAAATGAAAAAGCAGCTACAGAGACTTCATTTTCTCTCTGATGAAGCGGTGAAAGGGCATTACATTAAAATTCATATAACTTTGAGGTACAGCAAGAATTGTGAAAATAATTGATAAATAAGAGAGACACTATTTTTTCAATCAAGCTTCAAATATCACACACAATCTTATGTTTATAAAGAAAATCAACACTGTAAAAAAAATATAAAAAACATATTTTTTCACAATATGCTAGAAATTTGTATGAATCGTGATTATTTCATTTTTGGTTACCTATAATTTCGATATATTACTGGTACATTACACTCTTTTGAGTAAAAGTTCGCAAATTCAGCGAAAATAATTTGATTCGATTTAAAGTCCTTTTTGGATTTTGATTAGAAATATATATAAAAATAATGTACTGAATTGAACTGTTCGTATTTTTATACCGAAGTAAGAATATTTTACGAAAACGTCAAACTAGTAGGAAAACAATTATATCTGAATACTAATGTCCGTAATATCTTTTTTATAATGCAGACCATCAATCATTATATCAATGGATAATAATCACGAGTTATTGCAAAATTATACAAATTGGGAGAAAAATCTTAAGAAAATAAAAAAATTTAATTTAATCACATGTGAATAAATTACAGTATAACACGCTAATTAATCCCTTTTAGCCAATTGTGTAAAGGAACGCCTAAAAAAGCGTACAAGGCCGGTTAAAATAAAGTTTAGGGTGCACACCGAAATTGGCGTTTTTTGTGCGATAAAGATTTTATCCTGGTATGCATTTTTTTTTGCTTAATCTCACAATACCAGTATTTTAGTAATCGTTAAGATACCTTGGAGATCTATTTTTAAAAATCACACAAACTTGTACCTTATCTCAATTTCAACCTATGAGATCTATCCGCTTATTTTTAACTAACAAATAAATTCCGGCACTCGTAAAAAAACAGGACCTCGCATGAGACTGTCGATCTTAATAGTCCTTTTTTATTTAAGATAACCGAGATGTTTTCGACAAGGAAAAATAAACTTATTTTATGTCTAGTTTAAATCACTTTAAATCACTCACTACTTTAAATTAAAAACAATGGAAACCATTTTTTAACACACTATCTGTATACATTTATATTTATTTATGTAAATAAAATAGCATTTATATTCAAAAATAATTATTTTGCAATTAATGTTCAACAGTTGCATTTACATTTTCAGTAACGTACTTATTTTTAGGTACATATTGCATAAAATCTATTTCATTTATAGCTCTAAAAATTGAAGGTACTTATAAATGTAATATCCCATATACTGAACATAATTTCAAAATTTGAATTTAAAAAACACTTAAAAAAATTTAACTTTGTGATTTGGTTTTCTTAATTTTTATAAGAATATCCAAAAACGTAATAATGAAAATACATACAAATTTCTTCTATTTTGGAAATGTTTGCTTACAATATTGATTTTTTTATAAACAGAGATTTGGGTTAATGTTTGACGGTTGGTTGAAAAATAGTATCTCCTTCATTTATCATCTTTTTTCACAGTTCTTGTACCTCAAAGCTATACCTAAAATGTGTGTGTAGGGTGTTTGTTGATTCGGAAGAAAATTATATTAACTTCAAATGTCTTACTTGATTTGATGAGGAGAAAAATATCAGCTGAATGCATACAGTAGAATATTTTGATGAAAGTATGCCAGATTTTTAAAAAAAAGTTTGAGAAGAGTGCAAAGTTAAATACTTTTCTCATCGGTATACTACGCTTGTTTACAATTTAAAAATTCAATTTTTTTTTCGACGCTTTCTTTACCAAATTCTTATAAATAGTACATTTATAAATTCAGTGAAGACCTATTAATTTTTAATGGTGAAAACAAAGATTTGAAGCATTTTAAGGTTACCTTAACTGTTAAAGTTTTAAACTCGCACCTTGGAAGATGTAAGCGTCTTTAATAAAATAAAAGCTATTAATACAATTAGGAAGAAAATAGAAATAGCAGCTATGAAATTAAAATATAACCTTAAATCTAAAATCATCTCTAAACAAGTAAAATCCACTTCAAAAAGAATAGTGGTGTTGATTTATGTTCAATACGAATAGAAGTGAAATTCACCGCAATAATAATTTCGGTTTAAAGCTTTCAAGTCCTTCCCAGCCGACAGTTTTCATCAAATCGTGAGTTGGAGCCCTGATGTCACTTAAGACTCACTGTGCACCCAGGGCTGATTTACGTCAATCTGTCGAGGCTCAAAGTCCTCCCAAAGGCGTGGTGTGTAAGTTTGGGGAGGGAGATGCCAGCTCAGGTGATATCTCCGTCCCTTGACCGGGTTCAAAATTATAAGGTCCATCGCCAATAGCCCTGGAGTTGCTTCTAGGGCGATGTTAATAAAACCAATCAATCAATCAATTCAAGTATTCCCCTCCCGTCTTATCTTAGAACGTCATTATGCGAGGGTTGTACACAAGGAGTATTGAACCTCTGACCCTCTAAATAGAATGTTTTTGAACAATGTTGGCAGCACTGTGGTCAAGTTCAAAATATTAGGCGTAGAATGCGTGTTTGTTTCAGTCGCTTGACATTCTGGTTGTAGTGCCGTGTCGAAATGAGCGTTTCGACTCCAAAGGCAATAGAGAAGCAAAATCCGGTTTCTTCGCGCGATGGGAAACGCGTCATTCAAGGTTTTTAAAGAAATAAAAATTGCTTATAATGATGGCTTCATGAATCTTACTAATGAGTACAATTGATATCGTGAGTGTTAAGATAGAGATAAAATTATAAACCGTTGTTTCGAACTAGAAAATCATGACCTCTGAATTTCGGAACCGTAAAGCGATTCTCCTCATTAAATTTTTGCCCCGAAGGAAGCAATTAATGCTGACCGGTACTGAAAAATTCCAAAAAACAAAAAAAAAAAAAAAAAAAAAAAATCGCAGAGGTCCATACAGAACAAAAGAAGGGAAATGAGTACGAAGGGAGTGTGCTTATTGCATGACAAAGTACAGCCCTATGCAGCCAACGCCCCATAGCAACTCTTGAACTCAATCGGTGAGGACTTGATCAATCCTCCCTCGAACATCCTCCTGATCTAACATCTTCAGATATTCCTCGATTTATCTCTCTAAAGTCTTTTATGACCGAAAAAGCCCTCGGTCTTCGATGAGGTCCAGAATGTCATCAAACAATGGGCCAAATACGAGGTGAGAAAGTTTTTAACAAAGCCTCAAGAAAGTTCATAATTCGGCTCAAAAAGAGGATTATAAGGGAAACGACTGTGAGGAAAAATATTGTTTAAAGTATGAATATGAATTTCTAAGACATGTTCAAAAATATTTTATTTTTTCAATTCTTGAGAAATTGAGTGTTCTTACTTTGTGGAGAACCCTCGTATAAAAAATTAAAAAATGCAGTTCGCTTCTGATTTTAGCATATTTGAATAAACAGCTTCGGGAAATAAACGCGGAATCGCAGGAAGAATTTGGCAGAATAAGATCATATTAAATGAGTCAATCAAATTCAGAGCGAACCAGAAGAGTCTGAAGAAAATAAATAAATAAATTAATTATATTTGAAAAATGAGAATATTTTTTTAAAATAAATGTTACATGCATTTCGCAGAATGTGCCTTATTTATCCATAAATGTATTATTCGATTGATTATTGTCGCAATATTTGATTTTTAATTGAAGTAAAGCGGTAAAAAATATACTCGATGATAATATGGAATATATTTCATTTTTCTGCAGATTTCATCCAAATGTTGTGATAAACATTTTTCCATATAAACAGTAAATTCAAATTATTACAAATCTAATTTTTCTCTATTTAATACAAATTCAAAAAGAACGATATTCTTTAATGCATTTTTCAAAATATAACAATATAACATCTATTAAATTTTAATTATATGTGCAAATTTGCAAACCAATACATATTTATTTTCAAATTACTTAAGAAATACGTAGATGAATATTCTCGTAACAAAACAAAAATGTTAGAAGTGGATAAAAGATTTCACTTTAAACTACTACAGCACTTAGCAACGACCGTCACAGAAGTTGTTACATTCCTTACAAGTTTTGGCACTTTAACAAAGCTTACAAGTATCTTGTAAATAAAATTGCTGATTTATTGGGTGAATATTTGCTAAGAGCTTTCATTCTAAAGACTGAGTGTCTAGGAAGTGTTGAGGATTAAAGAAACTCTAGAAAAAGTTTCTTTGTATTTCAAAAGAAAAATAATTTCGCGTTGGAAATCCTCCCCACTACAAACTTAACACTCAGAAGTATAACAGTCACCTCATGTTTCACTGTCATGACGTAATGTATTATGATGAATTTGCTTTGAAAGTGATGACACCAGTTCTGTTAAGAGATAGACATCTTTTCTGAAAGTTAGTATTCGAATTACGGGCATCGCTTTGAATTAAGCTTCTTAATAATGAAGATGAAGTATAAAAAGTTACGAAAGTTAAGTGGATTAAAAAAACAAAACAGTTTTTTATTCTTTTTTTTCCTATAAAAAAAGATCGAAGAAGAAACGAAACATATGGATGAGTGAAGCTTAAAATGATTCATTTGCTTTTCTTTTAATTTAAAAAAAATTATAGAGAGAATCAGTGTTCAAGGAAGATAATGCTGTCCCTTAAAAAATCCCACTCACTTACAATTTAATTTCGTTGTTTCACTGTATCAATACAAAGTTTATGTTTTGATTTATTGATTATAAATTAACGTCACTGTTAGAGGCTACAAGAGATCATTTCTGATAGACCGTGTCATTTCAAACTTCGTCTAAAAGACAAGGATGACACCTAAGGTAGCACCCCGCTTTCCCAACTTCCATACCATGGAGCTTCGATAGATTCAACTTGCATGACTCCTGCTAAATGGTAGGTCCGCAGGGGAATCAGGATTAGAACTTACAACTCAACTGAAATAATGCCGATGGTACATTTTTGTATAAATTTAATATTTTAAAATAATAATACAGTAACCTCCCTTTAATTTGACGTTCGGACGTTTGTCACATTCTATAATTCGGCACCAGTCGAGGCTTAAGCTATCGGGTTTTTCGTGTCGATTCGGGAATTCTTTGACATCGACCTACGGGTCGTGACGCAACTCTTAATGCTCGCATTTTAATCTAGTATTTATCATAAATATCATTCACCCCGTACATTACATCTTGCTTTCTAAGAGGTCATATATCACGTTTGCACACTATTACAGATGTATACAATCTGTTTACTGCACAATTAAATCTTCTTGAAGCTCAATAAATGTTCTTCAAGTGCTAATAAAATAATGTAAGCATGTGACAATAGTCAGAACGTGTTCAATTATCATTGAAAATATCAATTTTACTTTTTTATTTAGTTTCTTTAATCAATACAAGAGCGTCCAATCAAATTAAGATTCAATGTTTGAATTTAATCTTGTAGTTGCCAAAATGACGAAATATTGTGTCTGATATTTATATCGTTTACGCAGGTTCATAATATGCGTAAATATATTAAGTACATTTTTAAATCGCTTAAAGTTTTATCTAGATTAATTTACCTTTGTAACATCTAAAAATATATCGATGCTTAAATAATCCGGCAAAATTGTTAATTCTATACTGCTGTGGTTCAATGCAGCATTAAAAAGATCTTACTGTAGAGACATTATGTTTTTATTTTCATACTAAATGGTAGAAAAGAATTGTTGATTATATCAAATGTGTAATTTGCTTTTAATAAATTATAAAATGTATGAAATTCTCATACGATTTTATAAAAAATGGTTGTTCAGCAGTTAAAAAAAAGTTATAGAACTCTGTATATTAAAATAATTATAAATAGTTCACATTTAATATTTCATACATGAATGGGAAAACATAAAAATCACAAAATGCAACACAGACACGTTATTTTCTCTTAATGACAAGATTTTCTTAGGAAAACTTCGAAAGAAAATGTGTATTTAACTTTATTTACTTTCTCTTAATGACAGTAATTTCTTAGAAAAACTTCTAAAGGCAATGTGTATTTAACTTTATTTTCTTTTTCTTAATCACAGTAATTTCTTAGAAAAACTTCTAAAGAAAATGTGCATTCAAAATTATACCTTTAAAACATCCTTAAAAAAAATCATGTATACACTTGAATTCAGCTTTCAGGGTTAAATAAGGTTTCGCTATTGATGCAAATCGAAAAACGACTTCTATACAAAGTCTTAAAGCAATGAGCTTCCTATTTAACAAATATTTATTTTCCGATCATTAAAAAAATATATTCAGAATATTTAAAAGAGAGCTCATTGGAACTTTAAACTACAAGCCCCTTTAAAAATTTATAAGCGATGGTATCATAGCACCGAAAATAAGATTAAAAACAATCTTCCGATTCCCAAAAGTTAACGAAAAATAAATCAAATGAAATATAACGGATGGTTAATGAGAAAATTTCGATAAAATAGAAAAGCAAAAAAAGGTCTTTCTCAAGTTTAAGGAAAATATTATATATATTCTACATAAGCGATCAAATGCATCACCAGATTTAATATTTTAAAAGAATATCGCAAACTCAATGAAAAAAATATCAATTTAAAGTAAAATAATAAATTGTATCCCTTAGATTTGATTTATAACGGCTTTTGTACTCGTACCTTACGATTGTCTGACAAGGGATTAGTATGACTTAGGGAAATTCAGTCCAAGGCGAAATGTTAGTAGTACTTATAAAGGATGTCCATCCGTACAAATACAAAAACTACCCTGGCTAGCTAATTCAAAAAAAAAAAAAAAAAAAAAAAACAAAATTTAAAAGTTCCAAGAGTAGGTTATGTACTATAAAATACGATTCTAGGACAGTAGTGTTACAGCTAGGGTAGTAATGAATTCGCATACCAAGCTGTAGGGTCAGACTTTTACTCTGCTTTCAGGTAACTTTTTTTTAAAAAAAATGTCTTGAAATTTTTTCAGATTTCGTGATCAATGGAATTAGCTCAACGTGCAACAATTATACATTAGTAAAATTTTACGAGTTTAAAATTTTTTATTCTTATATAAGTGGTTTTCGTAATAAGTAAAAAAAGTGTCGAAAGAGTGTAAACGTAAATTAAATGATTTTACGATGGAGGAAGAACTCATTGATACCGAGCGAATTTAAAAAAGGGAAAGACAAACAATTTACCAGAGAAATTAGTCTGCTTGGGTCTATTTTACATGAATGGTTTCAAAAATGAGGACAAATTTCGTCAGTTTTTCAACATTGATAATACAGGAATGGCCAGAAAAAGGGCTAGGCGACTGGAAAACAGAAAATTTGACAAATGTTTGCTTGATTCTTATAAATGCTTCTTTCAATTTTTATTAATACTGTTACTCGATGTTCACTTAACTCGGTTATTATTAATTCTGGACTTCAAATTAACAGGTGTTAAATTGGGTAAGATTATAGTACAAAAGCTGTACTCAAAGCTTTAGAAATTTTTTCTTTGGGAATTCGTTAGCCAAAGCTCTTTAATGGCCCACTTAAAGTGTTCCCTACTAGTTTACCAAGTTCCATCTCGAGCTGTCCTCTCCTTGTCAGATTGAATATGAAATACAAAGGAAGATATTTCCTGACAAACTGAAAAAAAAAAGACATTTAAATTTGAATTGTTTCTAAGAATATAGCAAATGTCGTGCTCTTTCAATAAAACATCGGAATTCTAGACGCTCACGATATCCTCGCCAAGTTTTAGCAATCCACTCCAAACATCAACATATAGTATATGAAAAGTGCAACAAAATCCTTTTAAAATTTCGCAAATTCGATCAGTAAAATGTAGATTTTTAGAAACATCTAACATTGATATTAGACCACAAATTGAATATATCTTCTACACATTTAAAAACATTTAAAATTTCATAAATAAATATAACCACCGGAGATGAGTTCCAAAAGAAATATTTAAAACGTACGGAGACCAAACTGACAAGTCTTCTCCAAATCGTGGGAAATCCATTTAAATATTAGCATGAACCCCGTGGGGAAATGCAACGTGCGTGCTTGTTCATATTATATGTTCACATGTATAATCAGAATGAATATACTTACTAGAAATATCTAATGGAATATGAAACAATATGATTTCAGACAAGTAAGTAACAATACTTTGAAGAAAATAGACATGGTATGAGTTAACAATAAAACGCAGGGATACTAGACATATTTATTCGCCAAAACTCTTCACCAATTAACCTGACACATGAATAATTATTCACATATAAAACGGAAAATTGTTTTTATGAGCTACAGATAAAAGAAACGTAGTAATACAGTCCTTGATTATGAGCAATGGAATATAAATCTCGAAGAAAGATGTTTTCTTACAAATTTTTAAATCATTTCAAACGCAATATACAACATGATGCAGGAAGTAAATTTACAGATAAGTAAAGAGAATTTAGAGTGTCCAGTTTTTGACTTTTAGGAAATCCATTAAAATATTAATGTAAAGAACGTGCTTGTTTTTTATATGTTCGCAGGTATAAACAGCAAAAACGCACTTCTCATAAATGTCATACAGAATATGAAACAATATGATCTCGGATGTGAGTGAGAGAGTGGTGATGGTCAAACGAGGTATAACTGTGATCTGGACGTTTAAAAGAAGAGGAAGGAAGGTTAAATATTTTTGCCAAGAAGGAGGGTAGAATATAGAGAAAGATTGCTAGGTTATTCCGGAGGTGCGTCTTCTATGTTTACTAAAAAGATAAGATCACTTAGGGAGCCTAGGGTCACGATGACCTTACCTACAAAAAAGAAGGTAAGCCTTAGAGTGCAATATAATCTCTGAAAAATAAGTAAATTTTGAACAAAATATACAAAATGTAAGTTCGGATTAAAGCTCGGGTGGATAGACATCTAAGCCCATACATAATCTTAATCATTAACCAAAAACATTAATAATTCTCGGAAAAAAAGGAGATAAAACGTTTACGAGTAACAATTAAGTGGGTTGTACAATGCATGATAATATGCGATTGAATATGAATTCAGAGCGACGGTATTTTTCAAGAATTTTTTTTAAAAAAAGTTTCGAATGCAATTAAGAATGGAATACAAAAAGCAAATTTATCATTAAAAACCCGAGACTTTCAAGTGTGTACCACATGTTATAATATATCCTTTTTATTTTAATTATAATTCTTTAAGGAAGAAAGTAAAGAAGGTGCTCATTTTTCACGCAAACAAATAGCAGATTATATAGTTTGTGAACAGCTATAACGGGAATCCGAAGAAAGATTACGTTAATAAATATATCAAAAAGAACTTTTTGAACGTTTGAAGGAAAGATAGCATTAATAAACAATAAAATCCAAGTAAACTAGACAACAAATCAAGTCTTAGCAAATCATGTTATAAATCAGAGCAGATTATACCAAAAAATATAGCAGCACACTAATGGATTACAATCCTGACGACCAGAATATATAAAATTGAATAAATAAACATTAAATTGCGAGTGAGCCAGGCATCGAAATCACTGTCAAGCCTTTAAAAGTCATGTGATAAATCAGAATGAATTCTTCCGAAAAAAATTAAAAACATACGAATGGTTCTCTGCCGCGATGACCGAAATGCATAATACACTACTGTATAAATTAAATAAGAATTTAAAAAAAAAAATTAAAATTAAAATTTCTAATGCGATGAATTGAGAGAATGGAGAAGAAACAAATTTTCAGAAATGAGAAGGAAGTCAGACGTCTCAATCTTCGCCATGGCATAGCAAATCAGCTCAGAATTAAGTGTCGTAACGCATCAGCCCCCATTATCAAGATCTAGGTAAATCAACTCAACTTATACTCACATTCATCTGCGGCGTAAACATGGGCCGTGGTCCAGGTATACCTCAGTCACATGGCGAGCATGTCCTGTCAAGAGCTCTGTCAAGAGCCTTTTCCGCCGGGACGCCAGCGTCGTTGGCCTGAGTCAACACCTGGATGGCGTTCAAAATTCTTCGCCCCTCCCCGCTGTAAACACCAAAATAATACGGCCTTGGAAGCGATTCAAATAAAGGTTCCCTCCAAACCCACTCGGCGAAAACATAGGAGATTGTGGACAAACCGCAAGGATTCAGGTCATTCTAAGACCTTGTCTTTGTCAACCCGTCTTGACCTATAGATTGTTTAAAGTCGAAGAAATACGCGGAGGTACGTCGTAAAGTTTTATTTATTTCTGAGAAATAATCCTCATATCTAGATAAAATTTATTCTAAACTGTAACTAATCCTCATGTAAATAAGGCTGTACGTTTTTGTTCTTCATATTTATTTGTTTGATTTCAAAAAGCAGTAGATTGAAATAACCCACGGCACGGAATTCAATCTGCCAAGTTCTGAAATGACGGCCTTCGAAACATCAAGAAAACCTGGGAAAAATATATAACTCAGCACAGTGATTATGCAGAGAACTCTTAAGAGTAATAATAAAAATTGAGCTTCTAACTGGATTATTTTTCGGTAATAATTAAAACTTTATGATGCGCCGGGATAATACTTAAGACTTTACGATACTGCGGGTTAATTCGATCTACCGCTTACTGAAACTAAACAAATCAGCATGAATAGCTGGAATTTGCAATATAATGTACTTAAGAATCAATTAATATGCAGAATAAATTTTTTCCAGGTTATATCTTGGTTATTTCTTTGTAATAATTAAAACTTTATGATATTCCTTCGTAGGTTCTACGTTTCTCATAGTTGCCAGATAATGTTTGCAAATTTGCCGATTTGTGCGTGGAAAGAGATGGACATTATGCCAAAAAGTGAATAAAGCATTGCATAAATATTATGTGTAGATTTCAGCGCCAACACGAATTGTGAAATTCGAGTAACAAATAAACATTTTATGACCACGAAAGCATTACTTTTCAGTCAGTATCATAAACTTGAATATTACGTATTATTGTATGAAAAAAGTCATCATGAAATGAAAATGTGATAGTAAAAATAATGAAATAAAGATTTATTCAAAAATGAACTAAATAGATTAAATATAATTTTTAAATATAAATTAATATACAATTTATAAAACTTGAGGCGCTTAGCCAAAACATATAAGTAATTGATGATATATTGAGTAGCTATGATACATAATTTTAGCAATAATTACTTATTAGTAATTTTGTACTAATCTACGGTCTGGAAATTTAAGACTAAAATGCAATTTCGTGAGTCATAAAAATATGCAAAAATCCATTCAGTTAGAAATCTGCCCTCGACTCTGAAACCATAGCCTATTGGTCATGGTCGCGGACTCGTCGCCGGTGGTTCTCGTCGAGTCGTGGGCAGGAGCACTGATGCCACAAAAAATCCGCAGTGTAGCCAGCGCTGATGCACGTTAGGCTGTCGAGGCTCAAAGTCCTCCCAAAGGAGTGGTAAGGAAGTTAGGAGAGAGAAGTACCAACTCGCGTCACTAGACCGAGGCTCAAAGCTACGAGGTCCGTCGGCAATAGCTCTCGTGTTGCTTCTTTTGCAACTTAAATAAAACCAATCAAACCCTTTCATTCTAAGTAAGTCACTGCATAAGCACACCATAGTATTTTATTGTCGTTGGAATTATATGTGTATGCAAAATTCCTATTATCAGTTATATGTGTATGCAGAATTCCTATTATCGGTCCTATTATCAGAAGTGGCTTAAAACTCGAGAACAAACTCTAAACCTGAAAGACAAGCATATGAACATAGAAGGTTAAATAAAAGCTGGTAAAAAGTTTGGAGTGTAATATATTTTTAGATGCGAAGAAAAAGGGAATTTGGCTTTAAAACAGATTCCGAGTGATGGGATAGGAGTTTTAATGTCGAAGGTAGCCTTATTTTCAAGCATTTTTAACAATAAATCTAAAGTCTGTTTCATAGAAAATTGTGTGAATAATTTCATAATAATATAAGGAAAATTTATTATAATTTCATGGCAATAGAGAAAAAAAAATTGAACATTTGCTGAATGTAATTTAAAATTTTACGAAAAATTCAACTCATGAATAATGCTCCAATAGATTCTAACATAAAAAAAAAGATATATACGAATCACAATTATTTAAATATTAATATTTATGTCTTTTGGGAGTTCTGGTTTAAAATATAATTAAAATATTCTAAACGCAATAGTTTCAAAGTCGACATTTTTTTTCCATAAAATAACACTGGTTAGCCCTCCTGCATTCTTAAAAGTATTATATTATTTCAAATAGGATGATAAAAGCAATTCATTTGAAAGAAAATAGTTTTTTTTCACCAATTTTCGTAGACGAGCTACGAGTTATTTTTCATTTTATTTTCTTTCTGTAAAAAATTACTGTATTTGTGAATTCACTAGGGTCCTTCAAAAATGAATTTCTTAGCATGAAGTTCAGAATCATTATTTATTTCCTACAATTCGTAATGTATGAATGAACAGCATTCCTTATGATTATATATATATATATTAATTTATTAATTTAATTTAAATTCAAGTTTTATTTTTACTATAAAGATTACTGCTGCAATTTTTTGCTGTCACGCTTCAAAAATATTTTTAATTCATATATTATTTTTTAATTTTACTGCAGCAAATTTAAAAACAACACACAATCTTTATTTTGTTTTTAATTTCAAAATAAAGTTCATTGTGTTGCGTTTTTTCATGCAGGCTGGAGAGGAGGGTGTATCACTACTGAATTGATCCATCAGATTCTCATATATCAGTCCGCCATTAATGAAACTAAATGAGTATTGTTAATGCTCAGTAAAATTTCAAAATAAATAGACACGCTTGATTGATTGATTCATAAGGAATGTAATGCAACAAATGCCGTTATCCCAGCAGACACGATTCATTCTGATTTTAGATGTTGCGTTTTCGTTATTTGGAGAAGTGATAGCAATTTTGATGGTTTGGTTTTTATCGTTTCAATTAGAAGCCACACGAAGGCTATTGACGAAGAACCTCATAGTTTTGAATTTCAGTCAAGTGACGAGGAGGACATCAGAGCTGGAAACTCACTCTCCTGAATTCTATACCATCCCAACGTGAGGTTAATTTTTGATTGACTACTTATTAACATCTTACTTCGAAACAATGTGTGTTATATTGGCGATAGACCTCGTAATTTTGAATCTTGATCTATTGATGAGAATGATACTTGAGCTGGTACCTCCCTCTCCAAACTTCCTCTTTACGCCAACTTGAGAACTTGTATGATTTAACATACAGCAGCCACATTAAAAGGCTGATTGTTGCTGGTATGAGGGCGCGAACCCATGACTCGGTGGAAGCAACGAAAGTTGTGAGCTCACAATCGTGATCATCGTGATCGTACTGTGATCATCGTGATTGAAACTTTCTGAAAGATATCTGCATATTTGTGTTTGAAATTTATGTATTTACAGCACTAAAAAGAAATCGGACTATAAGCAGATTTTCATGATGGTTGAAAAAAAGAATAAATTAATATAAATACGTAATTTTCTCTTATGGAAGCCTGTACTATTTCAGAAATAAACTAGATAGTAGAAGTACAAGAAACACAATTTTAAGTATCGATTTTTACTAAGCATATACTACTGTGTTAAAAAAATATCGGACCATGATTTTTTGTGTGCAAACCAATTGTGACTGGGAAGGTATGACTCGGTGGTCGTTTGATGGCAAACCTAATGTTCATGAGGGAGTTTTTCCTGTCTGTAGAAGCTGTTAGTAACCAGTAGAAAACTGATGAATGAGGAAGTGTAAGGAGTGTCGTAGGATTTTCGTTTTTCCCACAGTGACAAATAAACTCGAATGACACATTTTCTTTAGCTATAACGCAAAACTTGATGAATCACAAGTGGAATGAGACCAGATTTCAGTGCACAGAGCATACGATGTACTAGCTTCCATTTCAAGAGATTTGAGTAAAATTGTTGTATATAAATATATTAATAAGATGCCCGTTAGCCTAATGGTTATGGTCACGGACTCACGGCCGGTGTTGTTTTCGTCGAGTAGCGGGCTCGAGCCTTGATGCCACCAAAGACCCGCCGTGTAGTGGGGTTTCCTGCATGTTAAATCTTGGCGAAATCTTCTCGTTAGAGTGGTATGAAAGTTTGGAGAGGTATATGCTAGCACAGGTGTCGTCCTCGTCACTTGATTAAGGCTCAAAACTAAGAAGTCCATCAACAATAAGCCCGCATGTTGTTTATCACCGCGACTTTAATAAGCAATCATAACTATGTTATTAATAAAGGTCGTTATTTTTTGAATGCAAAAATATAATCCAAAGCCGCTTCTCTGTACGATAACAATATTGAAATAAAGTAATATTTACAAAATTACGACCACAGTTAAAATGAACAAAGCAGTTCATGTGAAACTGGAATGCAATGCAACGAATAGTGCAAGAATAAATAATTCGGTTGAGAAGCTAGTTAAACTGAAATCCGGTTAAGAGGACATCTATTACAAAATATTTTTTATCATTTTTCACAATTACGATCAGAAATATTATTTCTTGTAAAATATCTCTGATTAAAAGATTCATTTTCACAACTCATATGTAAATGAATATAGCTCCCAATTTGTTGTCATGTTTTTAAGTGTTTTTTTTCCCAAGATTTTTTTTCCAAGGTAGTGTTCCAGAGCAACGCTTTTCCTAATTTTTGGCTGAAAGCCAGAAGATAGTGATCTTCGCCTGTCTTATTTAATCAATGGGGCAAAATGTTGTTAATTCTTGAAATTCACTGTTTAATGAGAAACTGATGATAGGAGTATATAAGAGCACTCATTGTCTATGCACTTTTAATATACCTATGGATTAATTCTCGAAATATGATAAATAACAATGCTTTATATTGAAAAATTAGGTGTTTGTAACATACTCCTTTCAAAGGTCTCTAATTCATCCTTTTAATGATAAAATAACGATTGCACTCAATTCACATCAATTACATTATCCTGCAACGAATCTAAATCTCGTTTTGTGCTACATTTCTTAAAACTAACCTTGAATTTCCAGCAGCATTTCCATTTACGTGCTATATCATTTTAAAGGTAACAGAACCAGTCACATAATTTTGAATATAGCCTTTAAATCAGTTTTATACGGCTTAGTTGAAATACAGCTTTCATATCTCTTAACAAATAATAGTAATAAAAAATTAGAAATTAAACTTCTATTATTCGGAAGAGTTTAAAAATGACATTATAGGAGAATACTATGGACTATTTGTTTGTTAAATGTTAATAGTGTATTAAATTACAATAATTGTAATAATTGTAACAGGAAGATTAAATAGATAGCAATATATCTTTCACTACGTCCGTTCGTATAAGGCGTTATTACGACAAGCATATAAGAAAAGAGAAATTCAAGTAATTATAATTAAAAGAGAAAACATGCATCTTACTCGTATATATGATTTCACACCTTTACGCGTGCGTGATAAATTTGATTGAAAAATAAAGCATCCATGGTCAGAACTTTTTTGTTACCCGAATTTTCCCATTTCTTTTTGAACGTGAACGTTAGATGTGTGTTCTTTACAATGTATTTATTCCCAGGTGTCACTGCGTGATGAGATCGCTCATGAAAGACGAAAGCTTTCTACGAGAGATTTAACCAGCGAGTCGTCATTATGCCCGACCTGAACTTGATGACAGAGCGCGATAAGGGACATCATTTTCATTCTGATGGCAGGGTTAAACTGCCGTTAAAGCTTGGTGTCACCTACCACTACCGGAATTCTTGTCTTAATTGTTTTCCCGATAAGTCACGCGTTGACGATGATGCATAGAAGAGAATAGGAATTATGTCAAAAAGTAAGTTATGCTCTACGTGGAAGACACATGTAGATTTTAGAGAAAGAAGAGTTTTAAAAATTGGGTGACAATAAAAATATTTTGGCTATTGAAGCAATACTTTTCAATTACCCCTCGTATATCGGGTTTCATTTTAAAAAGAAAAAAAAATCACAGTTATAAAATGATATTTCTACTCCAGGCTACCTGCGATTATGAATTTGAGGGTGTAATTTTAATAATAAACTCTTTTTTCTTTTTCTATATTAATTTATTGATTCATCGTTTACTAAAGCCGCACTAAGAAACAACTCGGTAACTTTTGACGGAGGTTCCCGTAATTTGGAACCAAGGCCAAATGATCAAAACGATACATTTCTTCTTTCACATACAAACTATTATATCTATTTAAATACTATAAAATAAATCCAAAAGAACAATAAATAATGAAGTGGTTAAATTCTACCATCCCTCCCCCCTTTTCTTTTAAAAAAAAGTTTCTGCACTTAATCTATTGATTCCCTCAATGTTCTTTCAAATCTTTAAATTATATTTTGAAAATTGGAAGAACAATTTTATTTCTCACAAAGGGGCTTATGAATTTTCGTCTTTCCGAATACGATGTATTTATATTCAAGTATGTATATGCTATTGCACAGTCTTGAGAAACAGTAAAATATCTATGAGATTCAAAATAACGTTCATAAATTACTTTATCAATTACCTACATTCAGAACGATCATTTAACATAATGCTGTCTCCTTAAGTAACGACAATATACATATTTTAATTCCACTTATCATAGTACAGTTTTTAGCTTAAATAACATTTAATTATATATATATATATTCTAAATTATCCATTAATTTATGCGATTGCGCAACATAAATCTGTTGAATCAACTTTACCATAGTGATAAATCAGTAGAAAACAATCCCTACTAAACTGATAGACGTCATCAAAATCCCTCAGAATCCATTCATCTTATGCCATGTGATCTGGAGAAAGCTCTACCTGTAAATTTGAATCTAAGATAAAATTCTATCTGTTCTGCTGTAATCGAGACGGTGGAACTACGTCTCTTTAATTATTCTTTTTAATAATATACATCATTCCTTGCCTCTCTCTCTCACATCAAAAGGAATAAACAGTCTTAATTGAAAACAGAGGTTCTCATTACCACCATGAATTGGAATATATATAAAAGTTTTTTGGGGGGAAAAACCAACAATTCCATTTCTCAAAAGATTAAAAAAAAAAAGAACTAAAATGGAAAAAAATAATTTTTCCTTCGGTCAGTTAGAAATCAAATGAAAATGTACTGAAAATACCATTTTATCATCAGCATAAATAAAAGAAATCGAGTAATTTTCAGTCCAGTTGAAAATTTTTGGCTAAAAACTGAAATATGTTGAGCGCAATCATAGCTTATTTAGAAGTTTTCAGCTGGATTTGAAAAACAGAATCTTCAGATTTTTTTTTATTTATGAGGACGATCAACTTTTATTTTCATTTAATTTCGCACTCGCTTGAAAAGTTTTTTTTTACTTCTATACTCCCTTGCTACATGGAAGTGAAAGAAATATTATATATATATTTATATATATATATTTATCAGTATAATGTTGTCAAACACTTTTTTTTTTATTTTTTATAACATTTCCCATATGTTGTTTGATAACTGAATATAATATTGTCAGCCAAACTGAGATTATGATTTAAATTTCGTGTTTCCAGCTTAACAGGAAGTAAAGGAAAAATTGATGAAGAAAATTAAGCGATACTGATACACTGTGTAAGGTAATAAGAAGTGTTCGAGAAATGATTTTCTTGAACAGTGAATAAACCTTGGCAAGTAGTTATTACTTCACTAGAACATGTTCTGCGTTCTGCAAAGTATCTAGGTTTTCTACTTTTTTACTCTTTCGTATTTGGTTTCTTCCTTTTTTTCATAGACGTGGAAGTCATGGCGGGTGTGATTATGTATTTCTATGATTTTTGTATTTTCTGTTTATCTTGTGAAGGAATGTCAATTAATCATGTATAATTTGTTTTAGCTGTATAAGATCGAATTTTGATACATCATTCAAATTTTAATTCTTCCATGTGTTACAAGAACACAACATAGTTGTTTTTATCTGATTTGAGATTCGTAGGGAAAAAATAAGAAATAAAACCTTAATTCAATTTAAATGATCCATTTTTATTTATTATTTAACCGTTTTGGACCATGTGTAGTTTTTGCTCGTAATGAGAAATGTTATGTTCACTGAATTTTCTCTGAACTAACTTATATAATATTTTGAAAAGTTAACTTAATCGTATTCTTAGACGGGCATGCGGGCGCGATATCATTTCAGTTTTATTTAAGCAGTTCATTTGGGTTTTTTTTATACTATTTTTGTGCAAACGGTATTAATGATTGTTCTTATCTAATCTTGGTTAAAGTGTTTTTGTATTTTATTTGTTGCATTTTATGACAAATGTGAAAGGTGTTCCAAAATTTTTTAAGTAAAATGCTGTGTTTAAGAAAAGTGTCAGTTTTTTTTTTTTTATTACAGTAGTGAAAGGAAGAGCATATAATTATGTTCTCCTCGTACTCATATAGTTTGGAATTTGAAATAAGTTTTAAGTTTGGTAAATGGTCAGTCCTTGGCAAATTTATTGATATCTGCATTTTCTACGGTTTTTCTGAATTCTTTTTTATACATATTAGTATAAAAAGGAATATATGTGTTATTCTTTTATACATGTAGGTAGAAAGGTATATTTCAATGAGAGATCATTTAAAAATATTATATTTCATACATTATTCATTCCCTCATCTCACACTGAATAAAGTAAAAGGAATTATATATATAAAATTAAATACAAATGAATCTATACATATAAACAAATCATAAATCATTTAATTATTTTAAGGGGTATAAAAACAATGAAAAAACACTATGCAAGTCGAAACTATATGTAAACTAATTTAAAATTCTTTATCTGACTTTAGATAGAAATGTGGGGTTAAAAATGTTAAATGGATCCAAACCATCTCACTTGGCAAATTACTTTATAACAAATTATTTAATATCAGACATTCACTTGAACAAGGCCACTAAAAATCAAAAATAATATTCTGAATTGATGATTAAAAGAAATATGCTCGTTTTAATTTAACTTATTTAAAAAAAAAAAAACCTCTAGTTACCAAATATTGGTAATTCTAAAATTCTTAAATTATTAATATAACCTATCTCTCACTGTCATGCATGTAGTCTTATCATATCCTTAGTTTCTGAAATGGCCGCCTTGGCTCTTTGTTGTCTTTACGCAAAAGTATAGCAATGTTTTTTGATTATAAAACGTGCATAACACACAACAATCATACACAGAGAGAGAGAGAGAGAAACAGAGATGTGTGTGTGCAAGGCAAGAAGAAAAATAGGGATGGAAAAGAATCAAGAATGAAAAACTTTAAGAATTAAAAAGACAACATGCAAAGATTTTTTTTTTTTATTTTTTACCAGCAAGAGTAATATATGTATTTGAACCATTAGTCACTTTTCTAAGTTTAACAAGATATTTATGAAATTTTGGTGTATAAAATGCGAGGTAAATTAACTTTATTAATATTAAATCCAATTATCATTTCAAATGCAATTATTTCATAACAGAATTTTTTTCCTAACTATTGTTCACTACTCTAAAGGATGTATTATTCATAAAAGGCTTATTATTTAATTTGATGTAGACTTTTTGGAAGACAATAGCATAATTACTTTATCTGTATTATTATAAATCGGTCCTGAAGACCAATAAAAGCATTTTTTTTTTAAAAAAACTTTCAATTAAATATCCTCATTACTATTAATGTCTGATTTTCTAAAGACCAAATTTAAAAATCATACTTGATTTTGTATTTAAACTGTTTAAAAGTACTACACTTATATTCGTTATTAGTATAAAATTATATATATATAATCATTTAAAATAAATCACTCATTAATTCAAAATTATTTTAATAACTCGAATATGAAAAGAATTTATCAAAATAATGTACACTATATACATTTTTCGTGCATTTCTCTTCATTTACATTCGGCGTTTCTTCTATCCTATTAAATTTTAGAAAACATTTTTTTAAAAATACTATATTAAGGGAGTACACATTTTATTTCTGTTCAGTTTTTTTTTTTTTTTTAATTTAACAACCAATTTGTGGGTTTTGTCATTACTTAACTTTAAATATGTTCTAACTGAAATCACTAATTAAATTTTTTATACAAAAAATCTTGGCATTATTAATATTTCAAATACAAATGCATCTGTAATTAAATTGAAAATCTTATTTTTAGAAGTACGATGAGATTTAAATTATTTTTTGAAAAAGGAATGGCGGCAATTCGCTACTTAACTGAAGCCACCTAAACATTCGCATAAAAAACAACTACATTAAGCAAAAGAATGTATGAAATGAATTTTTTTGGTACATATATTAATTACTTTTCAATTTAATTTATTCATTACTTACTTAATTACTTTTAATTAGAAGATTTTATGTAATACACATGATCAAGCTTTAAATTAAAGATTTACAAGTTTTTATATCTTGCTTTAAATAGCAAGCTATACATCTGAAAATTTGTGAAAGAAAAACCGATTAATTTCTTATGAGTTTGTGATATGTCTTATTTAAATTCTAAACTTAATGTAAGATTACAATTGTTTTACTAATGAATGGAAAAGAGATGTATTTTACAATTAATATGCAAATGAATTTCATTAACATAGAGAGTCAATAATCTAACGTTATTTAACATTGGTAATAAGCCTATTACACAAGAATATTTTTCTACTGAATCAATTAAAAAATATAGTATTATTCACTTTATCTTATAGTTCGGAATAGTTTAAAAATCTGCAAAAATAATGACAAACATTTCTGATATTATATCCTTTTTTAAAAAAAAAATTAAAATATAATTGTGAAACAGTGGAGTAATTATTATTTAATTTATTTTTACAGATAACATGGAAAAATAATTGTAAAAGCTATTAACTGTAAATAAATTTATAAAGCTATTCTTTATAAATTAATTTTTCCACGAAAATATTTGCTTGACGTGATGGATAAAATTTGTCCACTTTTATCAAATTTCTTATAATTTCTTTTAAAAATGCAACTGTTTAATCATATAAAAAATCCAACTTGTAAAATGTATGAATTCTTGTTAGTAATAAATTCATGTAATAAATATATGTAATGTAAATTTGGATGAATAAATTTTTTTTCTGTATTAAACAGTTGTTTAATCAACACCTTTCCCTTTACATTGATGTGTTGGGAATATTCAAAGAAAACGCAAAAAGAGCATGCATATGCAATATATTTTGGTTGCCCTTCTAAAATAATGTTTGAACTATACATAAAAAAACTTTGAGATTAGACAGAATGCCAGTGAATCATGTAATAGTCTTTTACGAACCGAGGATGGTTAAAAAAGTTACTGCTTTTGACGATGATGACGTTGCTGATGCAAGTTTTGTTATTTCCATTGTATGATGCTATCTATTAAACGGGGACAAAACAAATGTGATCTTGATTTAAAGGTTAGTTTCGATTTGACAATAATTTACTGCCACGTCGAATAGTTACCATAGATGAGACCTAAATTCATGACTATACACCTGAAACTAAGCCTCAATCAAAACAATGAATCGCTTCATGTGAATTTGATCCAAATAAAGAGAAGTTGGCGTTAAAAATGACGGTGACGATTTTTTAGGAAGCGAAAGCATCATACTCACGGACTTTTTTGAAAAGGGGGAAACAATCAGCGGATAATACTACAGTGCGTTAATCCTCATTCTAAACTTGGGTATTTTTTTTTAAACAATCCTCGTGCATGAAATCTATTCATTATTCTTTGGGACGTACTATTTTTTAAGATTACTACCAACTATGGTGAGCGGTTAGTGCACACTATTTTTTTTTTTTTTTTACTTTTATTTTTATTTCTCACCAGCTATATTCGACCACATTTAACGTGCATCATCCCCACTACACAGAGGGTCGAAAGTGGCATTAAGGCTCGAACCCACGATTGGACGAAAGCGACTTCGGCCTCGAGTCCGAACCATGACTGATAGGCTATAGAGGTCTTGCATGTCTTAAAGCAGGGATTTGGCAAGCCTTTTTAGGTAAGTGCTAGATCTTAAAAATTTAGGCTTAGTGGGTCAGGTAGAAATTCAATATTTCTACGAGTGATTCTGCTCATAGAGCAACAACAACAACTAAACCAGGCTCAATTTTTTTAAGTTAGGAAGCTAAATATTTTACACGATATCGATATTCATATGCTGGCATTTACACACAAAAATTTCCATTTATTAATAATTGTATTATACAACTGCTTGAAATTTGCACTAATTTCGAAGACCAAACTTGTTTTTTCTAAGATAATATTTCACCATACTGGATTATTGATAGTTTACATTCTTCATTTCTTAAAATATTTTTTACATTAGTAATTTCTCACAAATACAGATTAAAAATCTATGATCATATGATTTAATTTACATTATTTATCTTCGAAAGATATTTATAGAATTAGGTTAGATCTATTTCTATAAATATCATTTGTAGCATATAATCATTTTTCAGATCAGTTCGGAATGAAGTTTGATGGAGTCTACTAGTTGTACAGCAAAATGGATTTTGATATATGGAAATATCATTTGCTCTTGAATCTAGATCCGAATATTCCTGTTAAAACTTCTTTATATATCTTAGTTTTATATATCATAATAAGAATTTATTTCCATTTTTTTCTTATAAAAACAATTTTAAACCACGTACTAGATTAAAAAAAAAGAAACTACGGAGCTCCAGCGAGACGTACTTTACTGACCTCTGGTTTACACAAATATAGCCGAAACATTTTTAACAATAATACTTTGACTTCTAGTAAATTAAGTTATAACTTTGCGTTATTTGTAATTTTTTCCCCTTAGCTAGCATATGAGTTTGCTTTCTGATTTTTAAATTTCCAATTCCTTTCTAATTAAACAAAACGTAAGATATACAGAAGATTAAATTTAAGAAGTGTAAGGAATTATTTTAAAGAAATGTGTGCATAAGAAAAATATAATCGAATGTTAGAGTTAGTAGTGAATAGTCAATAGTTGTCGCATGATAGGTATTGCATTTTACATCGATAGTAGATTATATTGGTTGGAGTATAAAAACACACTATACATATACATATATATATATATATAAAGAGAGAGAGAGAGCTGTGATTAAACTCATTTTACACGAGTAGGTTGGTAAGCGAGATTCATACCTATCAATAGATTAGTATACTGTGTTAGTATTATCAGATGTCTTTTCCTTTAATTGTAAAATTATTGTCTCTTTATTGAATAGAATAAGAAATAATAACCGTAGAGGTAAGTAACAAGGAAGCGTCACAAACTGAATTTGAACTATGTAACCTATGTAACTATACTTTTAATTTTTATAATGAGTAATATATTGATAGTTGCTACAAATAAAAAACGAACATAATGGGAATACTTTTCGAAATAATTTTCCAGCTATTCTGTGTGAGTTTCTCACGATAATGTACACAAAACTAATTCATCATACCATCTCGCATTGATTAGAACTCAAAATTAGTTTAGGTACCCAGCTTAAGTTGACGTAAGAGCTGTCGAATCAATCTTTATATGCGGTTCACTTGACGACTATGAAAGTTCTCAATCCATCAAGTTCCCGATTCCCGGAATTTGAGTGAAAACAAACACTTTGTTGGTTTCGCTGCAGGTTAAAAATCAACAACTGTTTGTCGTTTAATCTATTTTAGAGTTTCTTTTGAGCCAGTGCCAGTGCTGCTACCCGATCCATCATGCGTTCGTGCTCTTGCAGTCATTCTTGACTTCCCTTTATCTACTTAGACACCAAAAGTCTACTTTGCTGTTGGGAAAACAGATTCGTTGTTTCCAAATTCTCACAGAAATAGACCCAAATGAGCCTTATTTAATAGAAGAAGCTATTTTTGAAGTAATTCATCGTGAAAGGGTGACATCGATGGCGCAAATTTATATCGTAGAATGTTGTAACTAACACAATAATTCGTTGTTTCCTAATTCAAACAAAACTAACCTGAAACAAGTGTGTGTGTGTCACTTTCAGCAACCTTAACTATTTTTAATACATATTTCAATACAAATATGGTATATACTGCATTCAACATGACATACAATTTGATTTAAAAAAATTTCAAGTACCTATGATTTGCATTCTTTTCATATGAGCAGTGTTTGAAAACAAAAGTATTTCAAGAAAGAAAAAAATTAAGATATTTCTATATAATATATATTACAGAAGAGAGATTTTGTCACCAAGAGAACCCTATTTCACAATGCTTTACATTGCTTTTATTTTACCATTTATTTTTAAATATTTATTAAATTATACGATAACCTTTTTAAAAGTGTACAGACCTAGGACATGCCAATGAGAACCAAGAAGTGAAGTTATTTGTGTCCTGTTCTAGATATTTTTATTCAAAATTCAGGGGGAAATTGTATCGATACATAATATTTTTACTATATATAAGATAAATTCAATTTATCCTTGTTTTAAATTAATTTCCTTTAAAAGTCCAATCATTGAAATTTCAAATCCATTTTAACTTTCACTTTCAACTTGTGAATCATATTTAACTATTTGTTTCTCGAATTTCATTAAAATCTTAAATAAGAATTTTTAGAGAGAATCACTTTTTTCTGGAGTATAAAAACTTTCCTTTATAATATTACTATCTCTCATTTTTTTCGAATGATATTTGGCATCCTACAGACGCTAGTTACTCTGCTTGCTGATCCATTATGTCGTCGACGATAACTTACAACTATATATATTTAAAAATTCATGTAATTAGTATCAAGGTCAAATAAGCAACAAATTAGGCCATAAACGACAGCAAATTCTATTCTTCATAATAGAACAACAGAATATTGAATAGATATGTTATATATATATATATATATATATACAGAATTCATGAAGAAATAAAGTTTTATTTAATCCATCACATATTTTATAGTTTAATTCTTTGGTGTTATTATATGTGGATCGATAATTTAGTTTACTCTAACACTATTTCAGGAAATCCTGATTAAGAAATTTGATTATAATTTAATAGATAATATTCTGTGCAGAATTACTTTCATAATAATGTAATTTCTTAAATTACCACAAGAGGTTGTGCAAAAAAAAACATTTTTAGACAACTTAAAAAAAATATTGAGATGTAAAGGTTTACACATACGATTGCAACCAAGATTCAAACTTAATGTCAATACAGGATCCATTTCGTATTATGATTAAATACTAAAAAAATTAAAACTGGAAGAATTACGAATCCGAAAATTATTGTTTTCAAAAATAAATAAATAAATAAATATCATATTAAAACAATTGTAAGTAATTAAAATAAAATAGCATTTAATAAAATGTAACAAGTTCGACTATACCACTGTTTGCAGTTATGTTGAAAATCAAAATCGTAAAATATATATAAATTGAAGAAGAAAAAAAAATGTTTGGTATTCTTACCTATAGATACAACGGTAAAATAGTAATTACGGGTATATTTATATATTTTGATAATTATGAAGGGGAAAAAACAATTACGATAAAATTTTGACAAGAGAACAACTGAAGGAATTGTGCATTTATGAAAACTATAGCCACTTTTGTGGGTAATAAAAGAGTAATAAAAATACATTCTTCAAAAAAAAAATAGTTTTAAAATAAGATATGAAAATTCACAAAAAAAAAAAAAAAAAAGTATGATTTATTCACTTACTCTTATATATTTGCATTCCTATTTATTGAAAATCAAATAGAGTTTTGCAGTTTTATTGATTACCCCGGCGATTTATTTATTTATTCATTTACTTAATGTCATTCGATTATTATGACGAAAATTGCTCACCATTATATACCATCACCAAATATTATCATTATGAGTCCTACTCTTCATCTTGGGCAAACCAGCTAGTTTGTATTCTAAAAATAATGAAGTGAGTACGAAATGATAAAATGATTCCATTACAGAATCATTATACGCTCTTTTAAAAATAAATTGATGTACTTTTCAAATGCGAGAGTGGGTAAAAAAAAACTTACTGTTGAAGAGAAGTGTTGTTGGTAAGGGCATTTGGTGTTACCACTGTGTTTTGGCATCTGTTAAACTGTGCGAAAATAAATGTGACACTGATTCATAGGTTAGTTTTGATTCGGCAATCATTAGATACGAAAACTATAGAATTTGATCGGTGCCAAGATGATTTTTTTTTTTTTTTGAGTTGTCATCCTCGTTGTGACCAGGACTCAGCATTATACAACAGGAATTAAGCAACAAACAAAACAAAAAAAGGATTCTTCCAGTAAATGGGCTCCAAATAAGGCGAAAGCTTTAAGTGACGATTATTTGAGATCTGAAGGGGTGTCCTACTAACGGAGATCTTAGAAAATTTAACAAGGATTGCAGGGCAATGTTACAGTGTGTGTGCGTGTGAGTCACCACAATTCCATTTCCTTTTCCTAGCACAGGTACTTTTTGAACAACCTTCAAAATACCCTTAATAGCATAAATAATTGTAATTAAAGAGATGTACATAAACAACAATATAGTTTTTTTGGCATCATAAAGAAAAAAATGCAAAAATATCAGTAAATGCCTAAGAGCAAAATTCTAATTAAATTTTAGTAATTATTTCTTGGGAGAAATTGGTCAAAAAACTACTTTCCGCATAAATTGATATAGTAATATAGAATGATAAGGAAATGCAATGAATATCTTTTACAAATAATACTTAATAACCCTAATTTAAAAAAGTAAAGTTCATAGTTGGTTCGAAATTTGTATTAATGATTAGGCAAGCTAATATATATATATATATATATATATATATATATATAATTACTTGAAAGAATTTTGTGGAAAAAATTCCTTCATTTTATGTTAATTTGTTGTTCGAAGTATACAAATTCAATAAATTTAACATTTCCAGAATACAACTAAATCTTCCAAGGAAATTACAGAACCTACCAATAATTTATATTCTCGATAAATTACTTATCTTTCTGAATGAAAGGGTTAGAAATGAAACAAGAAATAAGCGAATTCTTACAAATTGCATCTAGTAAATAATTTTGAATCCTGGCAATCCCACTTTCCTTACTTCTCCACCCTTTAAAAGTAAGGGCTTGGAGCTTCGACAGTTTCAACGTGTATCAGCTGTTCTACACTACGGGTCAACTCGATGGAAGCTATGCTGGCTGTGAGCTCGCAACCATGACCGCAAAACTGAATGTAAAAAAGTAATTTACCTAGCATAAAAACTACGTCAATTACATTGTTCAATACATTATTTTGTTATATTTAATATTTTCAATAATATATTATAATAGGCGATGATGCAAATAATTAAAATAATGAAGTCGTTGAATATCGTTATATATAAGCAAGTTTAATCTCGAAAGTTTGGACTGAATTTCAAAAGAGAAAGGAAAAAAAAAGGAAGAAAATAAGAATAAAAGTTTGTCATTCCGTGGTTTCGAACGCATTGTTTAGAGCAATCAATTCTTACCTGCTTTCTCTTTTAAAAAAAATCCATTAAATTTCCAAAGAGTTAAGAATAAGAGAAGGACCCTTTTAAACCCACATCAACCCTACGTGAGAACAAAGAAAAAGAAGAAAAACTGAATAAAGTGAATAAAAGAAACAAGGATTCACGTTACTCGATACCACGTCCGTTAAAGCGAAACCTTTCTTCAGATGGACGAAAACCTAATAAATCATGCCACAGAAGTGTCCTGCCGATCGGTGGAAAAAGGTCAAAGAAAAAATAAATTTATAAAAAGATCGCAGAAAAATGTCGCTTCAAGTGCGGAAACCATTTTTGATCTGAAAGCACATTGAACTGTCAACTTTTCGACGGCAGTATGTATGTCTTTCTATGTAGAAAGTGAATATATACTCCTTTTTTTGCTTTTTTTTTTTCATTTCAGGTATTCTTAACAATGTGCAGGCGTATTCTATATTCTTTCATGATTTTAATGCGTTTTTTTTTTTTCTTCTTCTTCTGGTGGCTATTCTAGAATGGTGGTTGTCCGCATTGTCAAAGACTTGAGCGATTGGTCGAAAAAATAGGGACCTCAAGTGTCTATCTGGATTTTTTTTTCAATATTTTCTTTTCCTTTTACGATTCTTCTTCTTCTCTCTCTTTTTTTTTCTCTTTTCGGGAGGTTTAACAACACTTGTCTGTGAAATTGGAACCTAGTTCTTTATAACTTTTTTGAGTAAAGCAAGAAAAATAAATTGCTTTTAAATCTTTGAGAAGTTTTTAAGAGAGTGAGAGATGTGCTTAAAGACTTTTTTTAAAGTTTATTTTAGATACTTGAGTGAGGTTCAGTTTTCGCGAGAGAGACGTTTAAATGCACATCAAGTGATGGGAGTAAGATAAAAGTGACTCTAAGTTTGTAATCTTTCAGAAGTTTGTAGTTTTTGGTTTCACTCTTCTGGACAGAAATCATCAGTCATTTTTTTTTTTTTTTTTTGGTAATTGCAAGTACTAAATTTGATATTTCAGATCGCCATATTGCATTAAAGGAATATCTTGTCATCTGTTCTTTTATAGTAATTAATTTTATTTTATGTTAAACATTTTTATTAGATAGTAAGTTTATAGTAAATAATTTTCACACACAATCTATCTATTTGATTAAAAAAGAGTAGAATTAGGAAAAAGTGTTTCAATATATCAAACGATTCAAAAAATAACGTTATTTTATACAGATAAATTACGATTCATATAATCTGATATGATAATAATAATTCAATGCTTGACTGAAAAATAATGAGTTTATATCCATAAATTATTTGTTACTCGAGTTTGTGAAAATCTTTAATGTACTTAAAAGTAACACGTGTCCCCTAACATTTATTACCTTTTTTCCCAGGTATCAATGGCATCTCGTGAGAATAACAGACGACGATCCATTTTAATGCTGATTAGTTAATTTTTTAAGACTTAACGGTGAGACAAGCCACGCCGAAAATGATAAATAACGTAGTCTAAAAATATGTGATACATTCGGAGATAAGGGTGAAACATACAGGTATCATTACGCCCCTAGCGACTTTCATCTATTTCCAAACACGGAAAAATATTTAATGGACACCCCCTTCATTGAAAGAATGAGGTAAGACCTGTCAATAAAGCTTGGTGTTGAACAAGCATCACCGGAACTTTTCACTGATGGGCTTATTGGACTTGAGGGGCTTTGTCACAAGTGCGCGGAAACAGGTAGGAATAAGGTTGAAGAGGAGGAAATAAATACATAATAGATACTACATGTAGCTTTTAGATGCAACAAGAAAAAAACGGATAACAAATAAAAAAAATTATGGACAGTTGATTTTCACTTTTCAATCAACCCTAGTAAGCCAAAATTGAAAATATTAAACAGTAATGTAAATTTCGATATAAGGGGTATCAAAAGTAGCGTAATATATTCAGATATATATTTGGAGAAGAGATTTTAATTATAAATTCCTCTTGGTTTATATGTACTAAATAATAGTAACGCTATTCTTGAATGTATAATCGTCAAAAAGTGAGGACCTCTTTAATAATTTCCACAGTTATGAACACAGCTGGGCCAAATCAGTATCGATGTAAAATGATTTAAGATGTAAAAGGACCTAAATTACAATGTCAATATATTAATAAATTAAGTGAATTAAAATATTTAATTGACCCTTAAACAGAATCTTTCCGTTATCGAAACCAAAATTTTGGTGTATCTCATTTCATATCTTAAAATAAAATTAAATTTAAAATTCCATAAAAATGAGTATGAAAATTTCTGTGAGTAATAAGGCTTAAAGAATGAGTTTCTGACATTAAGAGAGAATGCTTCAAACATTGAAACTTTTCAAAGCCTTTCACACCCATGGAAAGAAAAAATTTTCCTCTTCGAAAATATCAAAAAAATTAAAATATTAATATTATTATAAAAAGCATAAATAATTTAACAGAGTTTCAAACGGTCATAAAATATAACCAAATTAAATGTACCATAAATCATATGTTTTACACATTTGATTTACCAAGGAAGAATAGCCTAATTTTATTGTAATCTTGAATTTTAATATAATTCCAAGAACACATTTGATTTCCTTATATCTTAATTTTAATGCAATTCCATCCAATAGTTCAGGAAATACTTAAAGTCAAAAGTTACGTGCGAGTATACCGATAACTTTAGGGGCCATATAAAAATGTATAAATCTTAATCATCGATCCACTCATCAAAAGGTGTTAAAGAACGTTTAAAGTTATAATGAATCATTTGAATAAAGTAATCTGAGGTATGGTCCTACAGAGTCATACTCACGGACTTTTTTGGAAAAAGAAGGAAAAAAAAAAAGATTTTTGGACAATATTAAACTGTGTGTGTTACCTCATTTCCATTTCCCATTCCTAACAAGTAAAATTTTTGTTCCTCTCTCGTAGATTCAATCTATTTTTTATGTACTATCTTCGTTACCTATTTGAGAGGGAAAAATAATGTTGAAAAACATAAATCGGACTTTCGACATATTCGACTTAAAACCTGTTAGTCGAAATCGTAGAAACTGTACATAATAAATTGATATTCACAATATTTGTGATAAAAATTGTTTTCATTAAAAATTTAACTTAGATCAACTTACAAAACGAAACTGTTATTATCAACTAATAAATATCATACCATATCTAATTTTAAATCCCAGTTTTTTCTAATCTATTGACATGCTTATTTTTGATAGCAGAAATGTTATGAGTTCGTGCCCTAATATCACGCAAGAACATCACATAGAAATACCGGATGTTCAACAAGTAAAATTTAACCTTCCAATAAATTCTTCATGTAGAGTGATATGCCTTCAATGTTAAATATCGGGGAAAAAATTACAATAATTTTATAGAGGTATTTTGGAAAATAAATTATACTAAAATTATTTGAAACCGAAGAAAACTATTAATATTTTTAAAAAAAATATTTAAAGTCATCATCTTTAATTTTAATAAGAAAAATATTTTTATTTATCTTATTATAATTAATATGTAGAATTTTTAGGCTTAATAATTCTATTTAATTATTTTTTTCATGAAACCACTCCTGAATTGAGCAGACTCCAAAGTTTTCAGATGAAATATCCTTTTACAATGAGCCAAAGATCCGTTGGTACTCATTCCTAGGAAATTTTGCTCGAAGAAAGACAGGTCATATCGCGCCCCACCACAAAATTGCCGGGGCGTCATCGAGGCGCAGGGGTATTGTCAGTCGTCCTGAGCGATAGCTGAGAAAAATAAGCACCCATCTCTCTCTCTTATTTCACACTTTTTTTCGCCTCATAGAATTCCCTCCCCGCCCCGCTTATTTTTATTTTCTCATTTTTTCCCCTACTTTTTCGTATGGTACAGGAATTTTTCCATCTCTGCTTTCGTGGAAGTGTACTTTTATCTATCGAAGGAAAAGAGGATATTGGAAGAAGAGTGCCTTCAACGCGTTTCAGATATATTTATTTTTTCTTCTTCTAATCGACATCTCGGGGACTGTTAGGGTTTCAATAACTTTATTTCGTTTATTCCTTAAGTATTTATAAAAGTCTACATCTATGGTTTATTTTTTAAGTGTTTATATAAGTCTGCGTCCTTTTTTAAACTTTTTTTTTTCTGAAAAAAAAGTTTTCTTAAATTGAATCAAACTCTTTTTAAAGTATTGATAGGATTTAATAAGACATGAGAAATGGTGCCTCAGAAAACATTAAAAAAAATATGATATAACATATATCACTCACTTTATATACATTTAGTGTGAACTGTTACAAAATGTAAATAAAGCATTTAATTTGACAATACTAATTTTTATAGGGATTAATTTCGTTAAAAGCAAATTGAATTTAAATGTAATTTTACAATATATTTCTATTTTCGAGTTGTTAGTATTCACATTTGAAAGAGATAATTCATATTTGAAGAGTTATTGACTTACACAGGAGAATAGAATATATATATATATATATATATATATCGGGGGTGTAAGTATATTGTTTGTTTTTATCTAGATGTTCAGATTGTTATTCAGTAAAATACAGTTTATTTTAGTAAGCTATTTAATTCTGGCATTCAGTCCTAAACCTGAATCTACTGTATAAATAATTACATAATTACTATAAAGTCCGTTTTGATTTTCTTCAGTCTTAATTTTTGAATCTTTTACGTTAAGGAAGTTTTGTGTATACCTTTTCATCTTGGTCATAAACTTCTATTTAATAACATGGCTTACATATATATTCATGCACAGCAAATTTATTATACACATTTACTTATAATCCACGTTCCTGATTTCTATACCCCACCACAGGAGAAACCTGATCTTACATTCTATTTAAGCAGAAGTTTTCCCGAACATTCTGAACGTTGGGTTTTGGTGGAATCAGTCTTGAATATATTTTATGAGTCATACGACACCGACAATGGAACTCGAGAACTTGGCTGCCATAGCTTCGAATCCAAAGCGTTTTGAACAATTATTTCACTACCCAGAGACGACTTATCATTTAATTGAAAAAATAAATCAAGTTAAGTAACTCTTAACTTTATTTAAATAAAACTATATTCACTAATTTTCATAGAGAAATTTTTCATTAACATAAGTATGTAAACAAAAATTAGAAAATATTTATTCTCTTTATACGCCACAAATTTGTAATACCGTTTCTGTTCTTTTTTTCATCTAGAATATGAGAAAATAAAGAATACAGTTGAAATTATTAAGTCTTGAAAGATGACTTAAGGACCAAAGGTTCATCTCTACCTACTTTGAGAAGTGGATAGCGAAAAGATACCCAGCAGCATTATATTTCTAAATATAACGCAAGACCTTAATGTCGATACTTCTATTTTCAGCCTCTTGTGTACTTAATCAAAGTGAATGTACACTGTCCATACGGCTCAAGAATCCTAATGGAAGGTAATATTATTTAAGGCTACACAGTACCCTAAAAATGACAAATTTATCGAAAACATTTTTTTTGCATTTTCCTGTAGCCCATACATTTGGGAATCTTGGCCCCAAATTTTAGATCTATTAACCAATTAGTTTTTAAGATATTTGAAGTTTTCTGAGCATTGTCAGTCACTATTTTTGACAGCTGAGGGGGGCGTGGTTAGTTTCGGTTTCATTTTAAAGCATTTTTCCATTCTTAAATTTAATTAATTACTGATATTTTTTAAATAATATCGATACTTGCAGAGAAGTAGATATTAACTTCAACTTTCACTACTAAAATCATTTATGTTTGTTTATATTTTGAGTTCTTGATGTGCTAATAGTTACTTAGCCAAAATTGATAAGAAAAGGTATTTCTCAAGACCAATATTTATTCTGCATATAATTTTTATAATTTAAAAGCTTTTTTAAATTGTTTAAGTTAAGTTTCTTCTGTTGAGAAAATTCCACGGACAAAACTTTCATAGCTTGAGAAGAGAAGCAACATTTCTAAGAGATGGAGTACTGCTAAAAATGACAATTCTAAATAACTACAAAACTTCAGAAAACAAATGTTTTGAATACGAGTGCTGCAGATAAAAGTATGTTTCAAATTACATTATAGTGGATACTGAATGTTTGTTTACAGATAATTTAAGCAATATTTGTCATATTGCATCTTTAAAACTTTGCTATGGTCAAAGAAATAGATTTGCATATAAAGTGAATGTTGTATGTGTTAATTGTGACCAAACCTAGAGTGAAACATGTTCATAACAATTAATTGATGCTATATTACATCAAATATCAAATGTTAGCAAGCATCAATTTTTTAATGTTCCATTTGATGTAAATATGAGATTAGTGCAAGGTATGTTAAGTTTGTGACTTGGCTACTCATCGTTGGAAAAATTCTGCATGCATATGAATTGAAATATAATGTTTAGTAAAACTTTTAAAAGACATTATGAGCCAAAAGTTCTGATTGGACATCTTGTTGGGTCAAATCAGCTGTTGCTTTATATTCGTAAAGATGTCATTGAGGCGTAGGGCTCAAGGAATGATAAAGATATAGTCGGTATTGGAATGTCATATGATGGAAGCTGGTTGACAAGAGAACATACGTCAACGTCAAATATCGGAATAGGATATGTTATCGACTTGCTGACTGGCTTTGTGATAGACTACGAAGTAATGTCAAAGCGGCGTGGAGAATGTGAACAGACTAAATTTGAGCTTGGAGAAGAAAGTGCTGAATTTCGTATTTGGTACAAAGGACAACAAAATGTTTGTAGTACAACACATGTCGGATCATCTAGTGCAATGGAAGTAAATGCAGCTTTGAAATTATGGGAAAGATCTGAGAGTATTAGTTTCCGGGACACAATCTTGCTCTTTGACTCTTGGTGTTTTTACCAGTCATCATTAGCACGTGGAAAAAAATCAGGTATTCACAAAGATTGGGTAAAAATAACAATCAACGAAGAATATTTGCCCAAAATCTTGCCTATTTATCAGCGATTAGCATCAACTGAATTATTAAGCACATGTGTCAGAGGTTTGACACATAATTCTAATGAAGCATTACATTCGATGATATGGGACAAATATTCCAAAGAAAATACAGCTTCTAGGAGTCGTGTTCATTGCCATGTCGAGTGCAATACCTGAATTTATTGTTGGAACATTAAAAGCTCTAAAAACATTTCAGGATGCTAATTGAATTTGTAACAAGTTTGTCATCAGAACATTTAGTGTACTTTATTCATTGTAGGAGAACCTATTTCAGAAAGAAAAGGAAATCTGCAAATTTTAAAGTTGCGCAGAAAAAAATAAAACTTGTTAAATTGCGTCGATTTAAAATTCAGAAAAAGTTAGGTGCTATGTACAAACTTGGTAGTTTTTAACTTTTTTTAAACTTTTATTTATATCATTATTATTTTTTATAAGTGTATTGTGTTTTAAAACTTTTGTGAAATTATTATGTTAACTTTAAGCTGAATAATCTGTCGTCGTAACAAATGCTATATCGATATTTTGCAATAACATATTTTGAATAAATAAAAATATTTGCCATAATATTTAATTAAAGTAGTGTTTTCATATATTATATAAGTAGGTAAATAATATATTAAAAATTTAGATCTTTGCAAGCATTATTAGTTTTTGTTTTATGCCTTTAAAAACTTTAAATGCATTTTTCTCAGACTTTTATTTTTGAAGATGTAAGTGTTTTCTAATCCCTAAGGCTTTTTTTCTGTTCAAGATAGAGTATTGAAATTTTTTATACATACTGAGATATATGTGTTCTATAAAAGTTAGTATGGACTTAGGTCTAAGATCCCTAGTTATTTTTTTAAAAAATGTTAAAGTTAATATTTTAAAAATTTTCCTGTTTTTTCCAGGTTTAGCTAGAAAAATAATTATTAAAAATCAACAAGGGAACAGATTTTTAAATCCATACTAACTTTTGTTTGCAATAATGTATGAAATATAAATCACTCAAAATAATTAAAACATTTCAAAAATTGTGTATTTTATAAGGGTTTAAAAAAACTTCAAAAGTTTTAAATTTTTTTAAATTTTAAAATAAGGACTAGTTAAATTGACTTTTTATTTTCAGAATCAGTTTAATAATATAGTATGAAAACAATACATAAGTTACTTTTAATATTACTGTCTCCAAAAAAATTTTTTGAAAGAGAGTACCGTGTAGCCTTAATCAAAGAATGTAAGTTTATTTAATGCCTTTTTTGTTCTGTTCGAAAAGTTTAATTTGTACAAAAATCGCAATCTTAAGGCAAATGTTTACAAGGAAATAAAATAAATTTCAAGAGAAAAATATTTATTCTGCAGAGATATGTGGGAGGTTCATAAAGACCCGTCATAGAAATTTCGTTTCATTGTTTTATTGCTTTTTAAGATTTCTCTAAAAGGCAACTTGAGGGCTATTGGTGACGGATCTCGAAATTTTAAAACTCGGTAAAAGACAGACGAGAACGAGGCGGAATCGGCATCAAGTTTCTACTCCATCGCGAAGTGAGGGAGTCTAGACAGATTTAAGATACATCAGACTCATAACACAGCAGGTCATTTGCGGTGTCAGAACTCGAACACACAATTTGAAGGAAACAACACAGGTCAAGATCTCGAGACCATAATCACTCTGCTGAAGTGTAAGAAATGAGGTAACTGACTGTAATTTTCTCCAATCATCGTTTTTCATTTTCAGGAAGTTCATGAGAGGGCGCGCTTTGCAAGCAAAAAAAAAAAAAGCTCCATGGCCTTTTCGAGGTCCATGCGATCGCCTTCTTTGGAGTAGTTTCACCTTAATAAAATTGTTAGTTTTGATTGTTTGTTAGTTTCCAGTTGTGCAATCAGATCACATTGACGTGGAACCAATTAAATTACGATTTGGTAGCAAATTATTACGAAGTCGAAACTGACCCTCGAACCAGTGTCAAATTTGTCTTAGTGCCATGTAACAAAATGCAGCACACACTGCTGACACCAAGCCACCTTAGTAAAGCCATTTGTCATAAAAAATTTTACTTTTTAAAACACTCTCACATGTATTTTTCAGTTTTAAAACAAAAGTTAAAGCTTGCAAGCTGTTAAAGGAGAATCTAATTTAAAAATGTACGTTTTGTTTGACAAGTACTACAATATGTATCGAGTTGACCAAACTCACAAGTACAGCAGTGAAATTTAAGTACATCGGTCCAAGTCTTCATTATTCAGCAAGATTGGTCTTCAGTGGAATGTAAATTATTTCGATTACTATAATGTACAAGATGGGATTGAAAAATAATGCCTCCATTTCCAAAACCTTTTCGTTTATTTCACTACAGAACTTATTCTAATTTATTGAATAAATGTGGGAGGCCTCATTTACACATATTTCGATTGACATATGTAATAAAATTGTATATATATACATATATATATATATATTAAATAAATATTTGACTTTTATTTTATTAGTTCAATAATTATAAAATAAAAGTCAAAGTGTTATAAATTTACACTCAGTGCATGAAACAGTCAAATTTAAGTCCAAAATTTTTATTTTTATCAATCATGAATATACAATATTTGCTCCCACTTTCAGTACCTTAACTCACATTGAGTCTATAATCTAGCTTGGAATAATAATCATATTGATTCCTTCTCCACTTTCTCGGGTTCAAACGAATTTAATCACAGACACTGGTTGTTCGAACGGGTATACCAACGACCGCTCACACTGAAAGATCCTTCTAAGCAGTCCACAAGTTAACCAAACAAATTCTTACACGACAGTTACGACTATTCGTTATTAATCACTATCCTCTAAAAAGTAACTTCTATATTTATTTATATTTAATTTGGTTTCGTTCATATCTATATTAATTCAATTCATTACATTTCTTTAGTTCATCTTATTTTCGTAGATCACATCTTATTTGTTTGGAAAGATTTTTTAATTAATTCACATACGCACACACAGTTCAGTTTTTAAAAAAGTCCTCAAGTAAAGTTTGGTACAAATTGCTCAATGTTACAGACGTTCTTAATTTTTCAATAATGATTTCTTCATCTCGATTATTGGTCTGACTGTGGGTCGAGTAGGGTTTTCCAGTTCGTGGAGAATCTTTTACGGATCTTTTAGTAAAGAAACATTTTACCGAGGTCAATATCTTAGGCCTAAAAGGATGCCTCCCTTAGATGATAGGGAGGACATATGCCCTCTATGTGAAAACTAGAAAATATTAAATAATTTAATTGGAGGTGCGGTTTTGTATTTTTCCTTAATTAAACTCCAAATTATATTTTAAGATTCTGTACACAAGTAAGCAATACATATCATTCACTTAAGTTATTCACATTGTAAGTTGTATTGGGACCATTGGCCCATCTTTTATGTACATGGCAGTAAAAAAAAAGAATACATGAACAACTAAAATAAATAAGTCTTCTGTATTCAAAATCAAAATATTTAAACGCATTAAAAATATTCCATTATTCCAACATATACAACACAATATTCTCTATTATTTTATTATCACTGGAAAATCTTTCACTTAACAGCTTCATTTAAACTTTCTTTTCGTAGATAACGATGCATCTATTAAGGAAGCCAACAATTCTGCTTAGCGACAAAAGCAAAAGTTCTGAAATAGTCAAAAGCAAAGTTGCTTTTCTTCTGGAGCATTCTAATGATCATTCTCAAAAATCACTTCTTCTCGAACGTTTTGTATTCAGAACAAATCAACTTGTTAAAAGAACCTTAAGAGCCCTTTTCTCAAGATTCTTTTGTTGAAGCCTTTTTCTTTCTTTCTTTTTTTTTTTTTTTACTTTTTTTTTTCGCGGTCTTTTATTCCGCATTTGAATCTCAAATTGTTGTTAGAAAGTAACACAAAATTCCTTTTATCATTAATAATAGGAAAATTACAGCTGAAAATGTTTCATTTATTTAACTTCGATTTTTTTACATATATTTTTATCAAATCATTTAAAGCTTTAAATTTAAACGAAACATGTAACTGCCTTCTGTTCCACACACAAGAAATGGTTTTAATCTCAATGCATTTGCTTAACCATATGCAAAGGCACATTTAAAATAAAAAATAAAAAAATAGCAATTCGTTTATTTACACATAAAATAAAGAGTTATCTAAAATTCCATCTAGATTCTTCAAACGCTCTGTACCATTCTTTCTTACACAGCTATTCCTCGACGTACGAATTATGCAACTTACAACCATCTGGATTTACGACCAAAACAATAAACGAACAAATCTTTCATTATGTACAATATTTTATAGAATCTTTCTCATTATGTACATCTTACATGTACATAGATAGAATCTTTGTGTTTTATGAACAATATTCTAAAACTCGAAAGTGCTTCGTGATAAATTTCCTTTACTCAATTTTCAACACTATTTTTTTTTCTTTCTAAACGAAAATAGTGTTGAAAAATGTGAACCCGACTTTCTATCTTAGATGAAACTCAACCGTAAATTGAAATCATATAATGCTAGAATAAAAGATTCGTATTTAGAGACCTAGTAACAAAATTCAGCCATTAAAGGCGTTGGTGCATCCATAATATTGTATGAAAATGTTCAATAAATAAGTAAACTAAAAAAAAATTATATCTATTCGATATTAAATTTTTATTTTACTGATATTTTGTTTCATCGTTCAATTGATTTTTGGTTTCTACTTGTCTGTTATAAAGTAGCTGCTTAGGGAGGCTGTTGGGTCCATAATTTTAGAATTACAAAAATTGTAATCTATAGCCCGAGAAAGCATTCAATTGATTTATATCTAATCGTTTCGTAAATTTAAAATTACTCACTAATTACTATAACTTCATTCAAATTCTTATATTTTAAGTGTCCATTTATGTAGTTTTTTTCCTAAAATTATTTCTATCATCTAATTTTTTTTTAATTCAGTAATTTATGTTTTCTTTTTAAAATGTAAAACTTTACTTTATTTTGTTTTGTTTTTCCGCTAATATTTTAATAGATTTTTATTTATAATAATTTTACTAAATTGTTTTCATTAAAAACTGTTAGAAACATTAGTTTTAATTATTTTTTTATTTAATGTGTTTTGCTTATTTATATATATAAAAGTAGAAATCTAATCAATAATGTTCTATAAATTTACAAAATAAACATGTGTATAAGCTAATTATAAGTTACAAAACTATATAAAGAGAAGATGAAATAATCAGATTTAAAATATTAAATTAAAACTAGTAAACAAGGCTTTTATTACCAACTTAATAAATAAACTTACTGAAATAAACATATTATAATTTAATAAAAGTAAGGCAACAAAACTAAAATAAATAGATTGAGCTGAAATTTAAGGAAAACGAAGCGTCGTAGAAGGAAATAAAGTGCTGAATTTGATCTAGAAACAAATACTATATACAGGAATACATAATAAACACATGTATAATCTAATAATTATTTATCGAAATATGGTAATACAAAACTTAACTATATTTAAAATTTAAAACTAAAGCAAGTAAATTAAATTTATTCACTTATATTAAAAGGGTAAAAAAAAAAAAAAAAAAAAAAGATAAATGTATCACCAACACTTGTAAAATTGAAATAAAGTGAAGAGAAAAACATGATAGCTGATCCAAAATTGGTGACAAAACAATTTGAAATGCTGTCTCATGCTTTAGACTGTGAATGCGTGGTTATACTAGTATTATGAATCCAAAATGATTCACTCAAATAAATTATTTTGTTGCAAAATGGTCAAGAAATAAAATGCAAGCTAAATTCCTTATTTTAAAAAGGAAAAATAAACAAAAAAAAAAGAATTTTATATCATTTTAGACAAATTTCAAGAATTCGTTAAAATTAATTATACATATTTGTGTACTTTTTTAAAAAAATATGATTATTAAATTAAAAAGAATTATGAAACTCTTTACTTATTCGTAATTTAAACCCATATGATCTATTTAACCTGTAGATCCAATATGGCGCTTATTTTAAAACTATCAATTGCCATATTTGATTAACTGTCTTTATGAAATAAGGACCAAAAACACTGAGAATCTTCCAAATTAAAAGAATAATAAACATGTTTGTTAAAGGAACTTTTAATAATCAGTTCATAATACTATGATATTTGAATTTGAGTGAAGGATTAATGTGTATAACTATATTTTATTTTAACTTTTTCGAAATAAATTCATAGTTCTAATAAGAAATAATTTAATATTACAGTTTGAATTATAGAGGTAATTAAAAAAATGTTGGAATATTTTTTAAATGCTATTTTCTTTTTCTATGTAATCATATTAGGGTCTGTGAAGATTTTTATTTAATAGCCTTATTTATACGTTTTACAACACCAAACATACTCTAATTCTAATTAATGATTTTTCTTATAAATTCTTGTAAAATATCGATAGCTTTAAAACGTATAACAGTAAAATATTACTAGAAATATTTATAAAAAAAATTAGTAATTAATTTTTTTAGTACTTTAAAATGCATTTTTCTTATTTTAACGAACTGTTCAATGTTTATTCTGAAAGTGTACTTAACATAAAAATACGAGTAGAATTCTTAATATGCTATTTACTTAACATTAAAAAAAAAAAAATTTCAAAATTTATGACAAGATATTCTGCAAAATCTATTTTCATTCTAATGATATTTTTTTTGGAGAGAAAGTTATTCTTAAATGCAAATGTTATCGAGGGTAATAATTTTTGTTTTTAATACAAGAAACAATTTCTTTTTTTTTGTTAATGGCTACTATTCACTTCAGGTTATTTAGTCCTCTAAGAGAATTATTAACGTAAAAAAAACCACATTTTTATTTTTGGTGATTTATCATTTTGAAGAGGATATGGGACAAAATAGCTAAATTTACAACAACAACAAACAAAATAAAATATTTCAAAACAACACAATAACTGTAGAATACTCAAAATTCAAACTTTAATGGTTGCTCATGTATACATTCTCCCAGGAAAAATGTAAAATTACACGAGCGACATCTCTAATTAAAACCCATTTGTAAGAACAAAATAGAAATCATTGACAAAAATTAAAAATTATTATTATTCCAATAAAATGAACGTGTTGTTCACCACTTGAGATTTAAAATCTTTGTAGGCGGTTTGCTTGGGAATGTCTCTAATATAAAATTTTAATAAAATAAATGTTATCTTATGTTTTCAATTTTAAAAGTGTACTATGCCCAAAATAAATCTACAAAGATAAATTTTTAAGATAAGTTCCTCTACATACTTAAATAAGGCCATGAAATTTTAATAAAACATCCTATGATGTTTAGAAATGAAATAAAGAAAAATCACAATTCTGAAAAGCGTTAAATTTCATGACAAAACTGCACAACCTTAAATTATTAATTAAAAGACAATTTTTAATGCATTACTTAAATATATATTCACAAGTAGCTACATTTCGTAAAGAAGTTATAAGCATTAAATTATTAAATTTTTAAAATTTAAATAATTGATGCTTTTTCATGCAACCTTCAAAGAAATCAATTAATTCTAGCAGAGCTACCTTTCTTCGAGCTTCTATAACTTATCATTAATGTTTATCATAAGGTTCATAAAGTAATATATAAATAAGAAATGTACTTTTATTGCATATGCAAGCTTGTTTCTATGCTTATAATGCGTTTCATTTTTAAAATTAATAATAACTTATTTATATTTCAAATATCTTTCATCGATAATTGGAATATAGAATTCTAAATTCAGTTAAAATTTTTAGTTAAGAAATTTTAAATATCATGGGTCACGATATCTCTGTAATTATTGTTGTGAACTGGAAAACCTAGGTCTATCGAATTGGACCATAAATTCTGTTAAATGCTGTTATATGGATTGGTTGGCTTCCGAGGCGCATATTTTGCCATTTTGCTCCAAATTATCTTTAATTTACGAAAAAAAGTGTACATGTAACCTAGAGAAAACTCAAAATTCATCAAAGAAAAAAATTAAAGGAAGGCCAAAGAGGTGTGTCGAAAAAAAAAAGAAAGATCCTTAGACCATCCCGGGCAAGTCACTCTTATTTACCAAAGATAATGAGTCCCGATAAAATAAGAAATGATCACTCATGGACTTCGGTGTCATAATCGAACTTATAGTACGTTGAATACGAATCAATGTCATTTTTCAATGACAATCTTCACGACAATTCGAAAAAAACCCATTAAATGAAAAGTTTCGACCACTATGATGACCATCATGGGTATGGCGCTACTGCTGTATTATGTTCCAAACGTGTTCAACATTCGTTAGGAAACCACCCCATCTGGCTTGCTTAAATAACGTTTTAGTGACGCCAATAGAGATGAGAATTTCTGTTCTTTTGGATGAATTTCTGTACCCTATTCTTGTTCTTTTTTAAAGAACAAATGTTTTTTAATCCCCATGTTCTTTACATTCTTCGTAAGAAACCTCAGAGAAATTCTAATTAATTTAACGATTTTAAAACTCCACATGATTACTCGCATTTTACACATTTAAAGAAAAACCTAATCAGTTAAATTTTTTTTAAAAAAAATAATCATATGTTTATTAAATTAATACTAAATGAAATATTTCTAATTTTAATGGCAGAAATTGAAAATAAAGTATCTTTGTAATTTCTTACGTTCTTCGCATTCATTAAAGTATCTTTGTAATTTCTTAAGTACTTTGTATTTAGTAAAGTATCTTTGTAATTTCTTAAGGACTTTGTATTTAGAAAAGTATCTTTGTAATTAGTAGGAGTATTTTTTAAATATATTTACATATTCAAAATAATTTGAAGTAAATGCTAGTAAGAAAGAGTTTGAAACCTTTTTTTTTATCATATAGTGAATTCCGAATTTTATGCAAAAGCATTAATTAAAAAATTCTTTTCTGATGATTTGATGTGGAATGCACGAGATACTCTTGTTAAAACACATAAAATGAATATAAATGTTTTATTTTACTTTGTAGTTTCTTCAATAATTAATTATAATGTGTATAACTCAGTTAATTGTTTTCGGTTTTTAGTAAAGAGAACAAATTAATAATAGTACATATGATATGCATTAAGCATTTAAATTTATATTTCACTCTTATTTGCTTTCCTAATAACAATAATAAGAATCAAAATAAAGAAAATTTTCATCAACTTTTTTTTTTCACTATTATAGATTTGATTAAATTCATCAAAAAATATAATTGATTATATATATACGTATATATATATGTGTGTTTGTGTGTATATATATATATATATATATATATATATATATTCCTACTCTTTACAAACATCTCTCTGATTGAATAATACATCATAAACCCTAAAATACATGGTGACAGTTAAAAATATTCTTCGGGATAGTTGTAAATGCATAAGTAAAATTTCTGCGAGTTGTTGCGCACATCATAGAAAATTTTTTTTTATTAATATCTAATAAAACTGCGCGAATTCTATTATTGGCTCATAAATTTAAAAATAATAAAATAAATTAAATTGAAAATAAAAAAATCTTATTAAATATAAAGCATTTCAATTTTTGATTGTGAAAATCGACTACGAAACGGACAAAAGAACCGAAGACCTACAGGTTGGAACGGCCCATTCGAATTGAATCGTTCCTCAACTTGCCTTGATAGGTCTACTAGTTATCAGATCTGTGCAAAACCTACCAAAGAAAGTTTTCTATTTCGAAGACCTGTTTTACTCCTTCCCTTTAGGTCTCCCGCAGCCATTCGATCTTGTTCTTTAGTTTTTATTGCATTCTCGTAGCGGTAAATGCTACCTGGATCTCATCGGTTAATGACTCTATTCGGGATCTGTGATGGAGGGAAGAATAGGTGTGTGTCACTATGTGTGTCGATAGGGAGATTCGGCTGCTGAAGGACGGGTGGTTTCGGCAAACATTTGCTTGCTTACAATATGAAAACGGGCCTCCGAGTCAGGTAAAAAATAGCGACAAGATTTTCAGACTTCTTCCGCTGTGTATAGCCTTGCGTAACATGTCGTATTATAGAATGTTATTCACTTGGGAAGTCAAAGAGAGGAAAACGTCTCTGAATGATTCGAAACAGCAAAGAATATGGTTCTGGCTAATCCCTGACGGGAATATTCACACATTTTTAGACGAATTGGTTCCAAAGAACAGGTCGTTCTTTCGATCCCCTTTCTTAAATGTTATCCACCACACAGATAACTTATATAAACACACCACTTAACATCCACAGCTTTACAAACAACACGAGAGTTAAAAGTGACATACATCGTCGACCTCAGATATCGAAGACGACACCTGAGCTAGCAACCAACACTTCAAACTTCCTTATCACACCAATGGGAGACTTCAATACTGACAGATTTAAATCCATCAGCAATGGTTTAGCCATACATCAGGTCTTTAATGGTACCAGAACTCGAACCTACGATTCGATTGAGAAAAAAAATCGATTATATACTCGCGACTATGACCACTCAACTACCGTGACCTCAAATGAGGTTCAACGGAGTATCAAGTCATGCAAGTGAAGTAAAATGGAAGTGAATAAAATGAGTCACCAACTTAATTGAGCTGTCACTTAATCAATGATGAGAATAATAAAATCCATTGTCAAATATTTCTCGTTGAGCTCTGCATTAATGTAAATTCGAGTCAGTTCAGAAATCAACAAAATATTTCTGAAATATATTTTTAAAACTATGCAGTACCGCAATATAATTGGGTAAAATTTTTAAGCCTTTATATGCCGATAAAAAATTAATGTAAATGAAACACATATGTAATTATAAATTCTAATTTTTTTTTTCAGTTTTATGAAATATTCTATAAGAAAACAAACATTTTCTGTCTATAGGAATTTTGAAATATTCAAATTTTTCTTTATTCATTTCATTGAAATAAATATTGCTATGTAAATGAATTGATTCTCCATATTATATTCCAGAATAACTTAACGAATAATAGAAAGATTTGAAAAATAAAGAAAAAAAATTATTTAATTATCAAGTTTACATCATTGGTATTCTTTTTAGAAACTTACATATTGTGTGCACCATAGAATTATTCAATTCCTTAAATTCAATACAAAATTTAAATATTTTAAAATTCCTCTGCATGTGAGAAAACTTTTCTTGCAGATAAATATTTGTTAAAGTATGAATCAACAAACATGTGAATATTTTACATGAAAAACCTTTTCTCAATGCATTCCTTTATTCAAATATCATATTTTATTTCATCATATGGGTATTTAAAATACTGAACACACACAGAAAAAAAATTCCTCAAACTTATACCATTTACTTTTTCTGCAGCCAAATACACAGAAAGAGCAATTTCATTTGCTTTTTGTTCCCCTGCAACATTAAGTTTGAGTATTTTTACGGTAACCCTAAACTTCATCGCATTGTTCAATTATTCGGGACAAAACCATAGATCGCCAACCTGCCCCTTGGGCGCCATAAAGAAGGCCAAGAATCGGAACGCACGTTTCTCAACTGCACAATATAGTTAAAAAAGCACTTTGAAAAGAACTTTTCTCGCCCTGCTCCTTTTCAAAGACGATGCTTTATTTCAGACAGCGATCGTTGAAAGAAATGGAAGGAGCTTACTACAAATGAGTAAAATGGACTAATATATATAATATAAAAAGTTTCTGTTTTAACTACAAAAAAAAAAAAAAAAAATGTAAAACTGCGATGTACTACACGAGGTCATTTTGAAAACAAATATTTATAGTTTTGAAAATCACAATGCTTTTATTTAACAAGAAAAATGAACAGCATATGGTAAAGATTAGGAAATATGTTCTTCATTCAGAGAAGCTCCAAATGAAAATTTTGATATTTCTTATTATTTCTGAACTTTTTTTCACACACTGAATCGTATTAAATTTACTAAGTAATTTCTATATTTTTAATTAGATTTTGCATTGTGTTGTTTTGTGTCCGGATATTTTGTTATTTTTAGTTTGCTTATAAATAAATCTCACCGATCTTTGACCAAACGTCTTTGTTAAATGCCGTATTTCTTATTAATGCATTTTTGTTGTAACTAACTTTTATGATTAAAATATAGAAACAGTTCATTTGTATTTCTTTCTTTAAATTATGTTTTCCTATATATTTATACAAAATAAGGAGAGTGAAAAACGTGAAGAAGTGAGAAAGAATTGTGGAGATTGAGCGTTTGTTTTTTTATGGATGTCGCACTTGGAAGGGAGAGGGACAACACAATATCAACTGGAGACAAACTTCGTGATTTTAAGCCTCGGTCAAACAACGAGGATGAGCTGACACCTCCTTCTCTAAGCTTCCGCAATATGCCAATGGGAGGTCCTAGAGCTTTGATCAGATTTAACATGCATCACCTGCGCTACGCGACGAGTCTTTAGTGGTACCTGGGTACGAGTCCCTGTCTCGATAGAAATAACTCTGGCTGCCAGTTCGTGACAATTACCTCTAGGCTATCACAACCAAGGCTTACGTTTAAAAGTAAACATATTAATTTAATTAATTTGAATTAAATTTGTAGGACCCATGGTAGCCTATTAATTCGAAAATCTACGTTCAATTGATAACTAATCTTTTTACAAATCTGAAATCATTCAGGTTTTTTTTCCTTCATTGCATACATCTTTGTATTGAATTTATAAGTATTCACTAAAAAAAAAAACACTAACCCGTTTGGTGGCAACATTTATTGGCGTTTTATTGATAGGCCCATCAATTTATGCAAGTTACTAATGTTTTAATAAAAATGATTTACTTTTTCTATATAAAATATAATAGACATGCCTCCGTAGCAGAATAGTCGGATTTCTGTAGTATGAATACATATATCTGTAGTGGAGTCTTTCCAGTGTTAAGGGGTGTTAAACCACCATATATTGTGGGCAGTTGGTTTAATTAAAAGCACTCAGTCCTCTTGGGACATATTGTGCCAAACACAAGATCAAGACACTACAATTATTTTATTTTTAGTACAACAATTTAAAGTTGAAACAAATGATAGAGAGCAAAATAAAGTTTAATAAAAAATGAAAAAGTTATCTGCAAAGCTTTACAAAGAACAGATTTAGCCTCCCAAGGAGCGGTTTCTTTTTATAATTATTATTAAATTACTCAATTACATATAAGAATAAAGAAGTAAATAATGAAATATGGAGGAATGGGCAATAGTAAACTTTTCCGATATTAAAATTAAAGGAAACGATAAATTATTAAATTGAATATTATAACAGCTACATGTAACTAAAATTAAAGCAAATGAAAAATTATTAAATTGAACATATTTAAGCTAAATGTAATTAAAATTGAAGCAAAAGATAAAAAACTGAAATGTGATCGGGTACGCTAAAAACAATATCCCCTTAGGTGGCTAATACAATTAAATGCATGGTGGACGAGTTAAATAATCAACTTTCGTTTTTATCTTCCCGGAACTTCTAAAACTTCCGTACAAGATGTGGATATATTCAACTGCGAATTCCAGAAGACGCTGATTTTTCAATTTATATCAACCGGATACAATGTCCATGCAAGCAAAACTTTTAAGATTACACAACTTTACTATCAAAAGAGAGAATGGATGAAGAAAGTTTATCTAAGAAATGCGACTGGAAGATTTTTCTTTTCCTGATTTGAAAACTCCTTACTGCAGCGTCTTTTCGTTCTTTGGTCAATAGATCAGCGATATTGGTTGCCAAACGTACATTTCATACCTTCCTACACAGCTTCTTTTTTCCCCCTTATCAACTATCATTCGCGAATATTCAATTTAAAAGTAAAGTGATGCATTTTATACAGCATGTATCACTTTATTTTCCGTATTCTTCATAAAATGGAACTAATCTGAATAAAAGAAATGCAGGTAATATTCGAAATACGCAACTTTATTTTGTAAGTTTATTAAAATTGATAGCAGTTTCATCAAAATTTGATGTCTGAATTAGGTGTAATATTTTCGACGATATTCGTCCAGGACTATGTAATCATTCTTTTGGTTATTTTTGCTAGTTTCTTACAGACGAATGGAATTTTTTTTAAAGAAAAAAAGAATGAATATAATATCAGGGTTGTTCAAAATTGTAAATAGTGTTAAGAATGGCAAAGGGGTAACTCTCTATAGTATTTCTTACCCCAAGAAACTAACGCCATAGCTTTTCCAACTGTTCTTTCATTGGAAAAAATTCGTCAGAAGTAAACCGTTGTTTTGATTGTTGCTTGGTTTTTTGTATATAATGATGAATGCAGATCTCATCGACAATGAAAAATTGACTAAAAAAGGCGACTCCAACTCATCGCGGCAGTAATCATATTTTGAATTAACAGCAAACGACTAAAATATTCTAACTAACATATGAATCAGTGTCACGTTTCTTTAAGCATCGTTTAATAAATGGCAACACAGAATTAAACAAACTTCCCTTATCAACGGCATCTGCCATCAAAAGCATTTACTTTTTGAACCGCTTCGTGAAATTTAAAAATTAAATTAGGCTAGCATAAATGCTTGTGATAAGAATTAATAATATTTTAAAAACTTCGCATTTTTAACATATAAATTCGTGTCTATCCTGAACTAAAAAAAAGCCATTCCCCGCCAAAATATCACACCTCGTTCATGTATAACATTTTAATACATTCTACAAAAATTAACCTCGTATAAACTGAAACAACATCAAAATCTTCTGAAGTCGTCCATAATTGTTACAAGTATGGAACTGCACTATAAAAGGAAGCAGAGTTCTCGTACAACACACAAACTCTCAGCCAATAAAGAGTAAATAAAAATTACAATAAATATTTACTATCCCTTCCCAATTTCCCTTCTTTGGAGTGGGTCCTCTTCCTCATTTACGGAGAGAAATCACAAATCCCTATAGCCCCCTACCCCCATTGAACCTCTTTTCCCAGGGACTCTCGCGCCTTTATTATAACTCCTTCTCCTAAGTGTGTCAAAGCTCCTCAGAAAACTTGCGGCCAAAGTCTTCTCAAGCAAAAAGGCAAACACAGTCGGCAGCCAAAGCTTATTCTCGGCACCAAAACTTCGCAATATTTATTCAAAGCCACGCATATATGTCAGGCCCTTTTAGGAAGCACCCCCTACCTCCACACCAACAAACTAACGAAGTACGCCGTAAATTTATGGAAAAGCGAGTAAACATTCTTTCAAGCTTTGCTCTTCTCCAAGCGGTGGAGGGGAGGGGGAAACAGGCATAAATTTTGGAAAGATCGGGAAAAATTGTTTGGCTTCGGCGAGCGATCAATTCGTTCGAACTGCTAACGAATTTGTTGACTTCCCTGTGGGAGAGAACGTCTATCTTAGGGCCCGTTGTTGTTCTTCTGTTCTTTAGACAGATCCGAAGACGTCGCCTGCCGTTTTGATGCATTTATGAGAATTTTCTAACCTGGCGATTTCTGGCGGGGAAGACGAGCAACGATCTTATTATTATTGCTAACCTGAGAATTCGAACGAGAGAGAATGTTATATACAATCAAGGAAAACGTATGCCGCCAGCGGTTTAGAACCAATTGCTGTCTTTGTTGCTTAAAGTAATTCAAATAAAACTAAGCATACAAAGAAACATGTAAGACAAATTTATTTAGAATGCGTTCCAACGCTTTTGAAGAAATGAGTCGATTCACGCATATTGCAAGTTTGAAATCAATATGTAAATATTTTATACATGTAAAAATGTTATTTTAAACACACTGAATATCTCACTTCATTATCTTTATATTATATATTTTGAAATTCTGTTTTTTAAAACATTCCAAGCTATAGATTTTGTATAATATGTAACATAAGTTATTTCTCTGACTGCCTATTCCTTTTGAACTTCAACAAAATTAATAGAAAAAAGGAACATTTATAAATTAAATGTATTTGTAAATTTTACCATTTTGTTCACTAATTTTTATACAAGCTATGAGCATTTAAAGTGGGACTCGTGAAAGTATGAAATTTTATTAAAATGTTTGCGTGAAAACGATTCAAGAAAATTCCGGTTTCATAGAATATTAAGTAATATTTGGAAAAAAATCCTGATTTTATAGTATGTTTGAAAATACTTGAAAAAAAAAAGACCCGGTTTCATAGAAAGTTTAATAAAATTTTGAGAAAAAAAATGCTTGTTTTATAGAATGTTTGAAATTTCTTTTTAAAGAAAGCGTGTTCCACTGGATACTTGAAAACATTTCGGAAACAAAATTCCGGTTTGATAAATTTTTTAAAAATATTTTTAAAAAATTTTCGGTTATATAGAATGTTTGGAACACATTTGGAAAAAAAAATACCAATTTCATAGAATATTTGAGAAAATCCCGATTTCATCGATTTTCTTGCTCAATGTAATATTCCAAATAAAATATCCAGTACCATTTTAGAATTTATATTTTAAAATTAAATTCGATATATTTTAAGATTACTTCAAAGCACATACATTAAGTATTTGAATTAGCAATATATTTTCTCCTGGAAAGTTGGTTTTCTATACACAATCATACACGGGTAAAGTAAATTACTGGGAAACAAACTTGAAACAGTTTTAGCCCTGTTCACTGAAATCTGAAAATAAATTATTTTTGCACATAGTGGTGGAAAAATTAATCGGACTTTACTTCGAAGCTCAGTCACTCGTAAAATCTAGAAAGTCAAAATATTGAGGAAGCACACTTATCGGAATTAAATCCGATCGAACAGGTGTGAAGTTTATTAAATCGTCTAACTGCATCACATCTACAACTCCCCCACCCATTCCAAAGTCGGAAAAGGAGTTCTTACTATAATATATTTTGCTACTGTGAAAATTAAAAGGCACTTTAATCTAAAACAGAAGAAAACTATGTAAAATTTGATTTCAGTTTGGGTGAGTATGCCCTTGAATGAAATTGTATGAAGGTATTTCTCAGAACTAAATTAAACTTTGCTAGACTGTAACATAAGCATTTACTACACAAATTAGAATTCTTCTTCATCAATTGCATATATTAATGCATTTTCTCATGTAAGAATACATAAATGTATTTTTTTAAATGCAACTCAAAGTATTTCTGCATGTCCATATTTAGACTAGCAACAAAATTTTTTCTTTTATTAAAATACTTAAGGGACATACGAGGAAACCATATCCAAGACTCCTAGTTCTGGGGATACGTATTTTTTTCAAATTTACATTTTTGATACATTTCAGAGTTGTATGTGTGTGTGTAATAATATTTTTAACAGTCTATAGAACTATAAAAGTAATTGTTTTGCCAAAAAGACCTTTTCCCTCTAAGTTGAATATGGACATGATTTGTAAGATATTTTAGAATTTATGTACCGTTTTAAAGAAAACTATTACTTAGTATGATTCCAATTTTTTATGCTTCTATAAAAGGTACTTATGCTTAGATTGAACCAAAAATCTTTTTTTCCCCTAAGTAATACCTAAAATTTAAAAAATAGTTTTTTATATGAAAAAAAAATTAAAAATTAAAACTTCCAAAATTACAATGTTCCATAATTTTATCAAAGGAAATATACAGCAATGTCATTAAAAAAGTTGGTTCATTATTTTCTGTTGTCTTATTGTCTCATACACGAGAAGCTTCATGTTTTGTATATTAATAAAGTATTATTTTTAAAAATGGTACCTAAATGCAAATATGTATGAATAATCATGTCCATATTCAACTGAAAGGAAGAGAAAAGCTTTTTCACTAAAAAAAAGTACTAGCTAAGTTCAGTAAAATGATTAAAATATCATTTTTAGGCACACAAAATACCAGAGCTCTTCAAATAATTTTCAAAACATAAATGTCGCAGAAAAGGAAGAGTCTTAAGTTCGGTATTTTTTATTCCCTCCCCCCCTCATATCCTGGTACCCTTAAATAATCATCCGAAATAGAAATATTCTAATGTGGGTAAACACAATCACTTTTTACAAAAACATTAACAAAAGCAAATGATTCTACATTAATAAAATCAAAAATAAAATCAAATAAGTATTACGTTATTAAAATTGAAACAAAGGATTAAATATTACAGTAGACAATGACGAAGTTTGCAAGCATTAAAATATTAAAGCTTGTGATAATATTCTATTCCGATATTAAAACTATAGCAAATAACTTTAATCAGTTTTTGTTATTGCGTGATAAAGAGTTAGCTGTGCCCCAATTAACAGTGGACACAAAGTCAAACTTGGCGCTAACAGTCTGAATTCGTAAAACACAAACAAAACAAACCACAATTTTCCTACAAAATTACATACAAAAATATGTGCCCGTATACTATCAAACTCTAACATTCAACGTCATGCTATATTAACATTTCCCGGCTATCTTTCTATACTTTTTGCATCTGTACATAAAGATTAACTTATTCTCTGTCTATTCCTAGTTGTTACTACCGTTAACAGCAGATCCAACGAAGGAATACATATCTGTTTGCTTCAAATGAAAGCATATTAAAATAACAATTCTTCATTTTTATTCAGAAGGATTATACAAATTACTTAACTGTATTTATTTATCTTTTCTACCGCTTATGTTCGAGGAAACTATTCAGTTAATTCTAAAAATAAGAATTTGTATATATTCTGTTTAATGGTTTTAGTTCAAGGCAATAAGAATAAGGAATGATTTTCCAGCAAATAAAAAGAGTGATTTTTATGGAAGGGATAGCGGCCGAGAATGTGATGTAAGCTAGGAGACCGTGTCAGTTGTCTCCAAGCCGTCGGAGTATGTAGATATTGCCCAATTGAAAATGTATTTAGTGCTTGTGTCTAGAGAGAAAATGCAGCTGACTATCAAGCAGCATTGTTCAATCAAATATTGCATTAAACTGAAAAAAAATCTTTTATGGATACTTTTGATATGACGGAGAAATTTGGTCAGACTTACGAGAAGGGAATCATGTCCAGAATGCACGTTTTTCAGCGACACAAAAAACTGAAAGATAACAGAAGAGATATCGATGGTCTTGTTTTCTTCATTTCCACAGAGGTCCGCAAGAATTTGTTCTTGAAGGACAATCAGAGAACAGTAAATCTTTTGCTTAAGAACTCTAATGTTTGAGGATTAGGGTCCATCCCGTTAGAAGGAAATCTTAGATACCTGAATGCTCCATTACGACAATGCGCCCAGTCACACGTCGAGAATTTCCAGAAAAATACTGAGTATGCACAACGCTCTGTTTCAACCTCTCTACGTTCCAGACCTGATTTCCTTTAACTTCTTTTGGTTTAATAGGATAAAAAATACCTGATAGGACATAGTTTCAGGACGAATGATGCTGCTCAAGCGTGGACTGCCTGGACAGCCTTACGATTGCAGTCTTCCAAAATATGTAAGAAGACTGGCTGACACATTAGAAACGGTATACTGATAAAAATATGTCATGTTTTGAAAATTATTTAGCTCACTGCGTACATATATCTTCAATAAATTCCTTTTTATAACTTCAGGATTACTTATTGCACAAACCTTGCATATCATTAAAATACGACCAGTACATAAGTATATTGTTATATAATGACTTTATAATTCGATCAGTCATTGTGATAACTAATTTTACAATCTTTGCAACTGGTTATAAGGTTCCACTGGCATTTCATTGGAAACCTTATTATTTTATTTACAAAATCGGTAAGCCCCAAATCATTTCGAATTTAAAAAAAGCTATAATTTTGCATATTGATTAACTTAAAGCTAATAATTCTTCTGAAAAGACGCTGCAGCCACAAAGAGCAATGCTAAATAAGAAAACTATTGCGATTGTGGGAGTGTCCATCCCCCCCTTCATTTTTCCAAAACTATTTTAAATCCATAAGATTAGTATATGCAAAGATTCATTTCATTCTACGGAAACAATCGTCACATTTCTATCTTTTTCTGAATATACGTATTTAAAGCTTCAATACACCAGCCAGTTTGATTTCGTGAAAATAATGTCGATTCTGTGGCATTTCTATTTTCTTTCTCAACTCCAGACTATTTTATATATTTAACTGCAAAATTTCATCCGAAACAACAAATAATAATGAAGATTTCCACGAAGTTACATTTTTCCTCCGATTTTCTTGAAAAACTATATTTTGGTCTATTTTAATGATTCGTTAGTGTGTTTTCCAATCTTTAAAAATGTTCTCGAAATTCGGGAAGGAAATGTAATTCCTCAGAAATCGTCATTATTTTTTGTTACTTTGGAGGCATTTTATTATCTTTAAATAGATTAAAACACTCTAGGTTTGAGAAGGAAAGTAGAAATTCTATAGGATTATCATTATGTTAATGAAATCAAAATGAATGGTAGACGGTATTCTTAATTTAAATATAAATCACTTTCTATATTCTTATTACTTGAACAGAATATTATAAACAATTTTAATAATTTATTCTCTACTCTAAATTCTAATATTTGTATAGAAATTAATTTTTTTTATCGCAGAAATGTTTGCTTTGATTCGTTTTGTTATTTGAGTTGCTCTGTTTTTGAACTTCATTCAGAATGTTTTATTTTTTTAAAAAAAATTATTAAAATTATTCTAAAAAGTTAGAATAAGTGTGCGTGATATTGGGTGTAATACTCTAAATTAATTAAAATTTGCTTTTTTGTAAATAATCTATTATGTTGTTATAATTTTTATGTGAATGTTTGAATTATTTAACATGTTTTACAGAAAAGTTACATATTTCATTACATTTTTAAGTTTGGAGATTCATTTACTACCTTCCATTTCCTTAAATTCTGAGTGAAATTTGTTGAAAATAAAGAAAATCACCGACTTTCTTGGAAAATACTGTAGTTTCCCATTATTATTATATTAATAAGCTATTATTACTGTATAGTTATTCTACATTCTCTTATTTTATATCAACATTTTATTACTGCTATAGGTTTTCCATACCGTTACATTAATATTGCATTAATTATTATCGAGAATGCCTAATATTATGTTTGTAACATTAATATAATATTATAACCACTATCTCGTTATTTATTTTGATAAATTATATTGTATTACTCCACTAGTTAGACGCATAATCTGATATTAATATTTCATTATCGCTATATTTTTGCTTTATTGATTTTTTATATTAATTTTTTATTACTATTGCAGTTTCGCGCTTTTCAATTACATTGATACTGTATTAATACAACCGTTACGCGGTATTATTACAGTAGATTACGAAATAATATTGTGTATTATTATCTATGTTGTTATTAGTACTGCAATTTCGCTGTACTGTTATATTAATATTGCATTATTTATTATTGCAGTTTTATGATATTCATATTATATCATAGCCCTCATTACATTATATTGCTATGATCATACTGCGTTATTAGAGCTATTAACTTTCTGTTTTATTCTTCCTACATTTCTTCCTTAATTCGTGTAATTGGATTTCATAAATAAACTATAATATTAACGTAATTTTACGAGCTTCCAATAATAAAAAAAAAATACCTGCATGAATATCAATTTTTCTACGAGCAATATTTTCTGAGAAATTGAGGATATTGCTTTAAACGTTTACTTTGCCATTTAACTGCAACCGACTTCACTGCCCAGTATTTGATCCATATAAACTCACTTAGAGTTCATTCACCAAGTAATCAGTTAAAATAATTTCTCAGACACGCAAATAATTTAATTAATCTTATTCATTCTAAGAATAATCAAAAATTAATACGGTTATTACGAATGTAGAACAGCATGTGTCACACGTCCGCATCTTTTGATTGATGTTATAAATTTCTACTTATCTTACACACAACAAAAGTGTATCAGAATCCGCAATAAAACTTGTAAATTGGATCTGGTTTATTATTTGGTATCAGATGATCACTAAACGTGGAATACTATAATAATCACTTCAATATTTCTATTCCTCTATAGATAAGTCATGGTTCAATCACAAGCAAAGTTTCTCAAATCAAGTCACTGTATAGCCTCAAAAGGTTATAGTTAATGGGAAATACGCTTGAGAACCCTGATACAAAAGCTCATGAAAATAAATTTTTAGCCCATGGCAGCATTCCAATATTTACTTAGTGTTGGTAGAACATCGCATATTTATTTGTGTTACTCTGTAATTACCCTTATATATATATAAGTTCTGCATAGTTTTGCTGTTTCGATATCTTAATATTGCATTATTACTGTAGTTATAAGTATTTTATGTTTGTAATTTTGTTCTGTATTATATTTTATATTAATATTGTATTATTGTATTGATATTGAGTTATATTGGTATTACATTACACTATATTGTTGCATCCAATCTATAATTTCATACTTGGTACTTCGTTCAGTTACACGTATTGTGCTCAAATGGGCTGAAATACACAACAATATCTTGCATTATTACTAAAAGGAGTACAATAATATGTCGTAATATAATGGCACAAAACATAGTCAATACCTAGCAAAAAAAAACAATATTTATATATAAAATAGATGTAACACTAACAATATAAATATCAATATATTAGAAATAACATAATATTAGGTATAAAACAGCAAAACTATACTCTGTATGTAAAATAATTATGTATTTAATGATATCAGTTACTAAAGAAAGCTATAGTAGTAGGATAATCATGTTTATTTCTCTACCAAAACTAAGGGAATATTACAGTATTTTGCAATTTAATGAAAAAATTCAAATCCACGTAATGAAAAGAGGTAAAAAGATGCGACCAGCAATGTGTCCATTTAAAGATATATTCGTAGAAATGGATCCACTATAAACATTTTTCTCTATCATATCTAGAGTTCTTTACACAGTTTATGTTATAAACTACTGCAATACATTTGTCTTATGTAATAAAGTTACGCTAATTAAAAAGGAATTGATTGACAATACACGAGTTAAATTTTATAGAACCAGGTGTATTATTATACATAGTATAGTGAAGATTAATATATAACGACCTTATATTGTTAATAATAACAATAGCAATAATAGTATATCATTGTTAAACTCACATAATGCAACCAGTTTTATAATATGCAGATTTAAATACGTTGTCGACGAAGCATATTTTGCTTAACTGCCCTGACAAACTCGGTTGATATAGTAGTATATATAATCAACATATAATGATGTATATCACCTTTTAGCACATGTTGGTTACAAACAGTAAAGGGCATGTGCCTGATGGGTACTCATCGTCAAGTTGATAATAATTCAAAAATGTAAAACCATTGATAATACATTGTTATAATAAAAATATGCTTAACTGAAATTATAATATTAATGTAACAAAATAGAAAAATACTGAACTAATACAAAATTAATACTGCATAATATACTGTATTGTAGACTATTAATATGGATGACTTGTTTTCCAGGCATCACATTTACCATCTCTTCAAACATAAATTATACACAAAATTTTCTGGCTTTTCATTTTCAACGTTCATTTCTACATCTTGGGAGCCAAACTCAAATTCTATTTTTTTATGTCCATTGCCAGTAAATTTTCAAAAAACAAAAAATATAGTCTGAATTATTTGCCAATAACATAATTTTACTTCTTTTATAACAACTTTATTAAAAATATATATCTTAATAAAGAATAATTGAAAAAGTATCACTTTAAATCGTTGCTTTTAAAGAGTTGAATGATGTATTTTAAAAAGAAGTATCATAAAAATTAAATCGTTTGTTTTTTAAAATTGAATATCACAATGGCAAAATAGATAGCATAACTATTTAACAGATATAATATGAATTATACTTTGAAATTAAGAGAAGATTAAAATAAAGGATGTCCGTAATAAAAGCTGGATCTAAGTATCTGATGTGATTTCATCCTAGACCTATTCTAACGCTCGTTTTGACATATATTTAACAAGGTTTTGTAACAATGCTGAGCTATTTACCTCCTAATTCTGAAAGTGTATCTTCGAAGGGTATGTTATCACAGTTTTTTCTTATTTTTACTAGATTGTTATTAAACACACTGAGTACTAATTGTGTTTTGCTGAATAAATTAGATGGAATCGAGATAAATTATATATTCCAATCATGAGCACATTTTCTTTTATTGCTAAAAATTATTACGTACCCACACAATGTTTTTTCTCCATTGATTACAATCAAAATCATCTTTGATATCAAATTATTTAGTGTATTGACATAGGAATTCTCTGATTCCCTAATGTATCTGTATATAACACGACTTAGCTTAGTGACGAAAATAACAATCTAATAAGAAACTCTCAAAGCTAGGGAACCAGACCACCGGGACAACATTCAATGGGATGAAAGCTTGTCTCAATGTGGTAAGATAACCATCCAGTATCCTCGTTCCTACGGGGTTTGAGGGATTGAGGAGATATCATTTCGTGCTCTGTGAGGCCTCCAGTTTACCTCATTCGGAATGTAAAAAGGTCCATTAGATAACGCTTGCCCAGTGATCTATGGAAATAATGTTCATCGATCATGGAGTCCATGAAGCGTATTACCTCTGAATCTTAAAGATGATTTGACAAATTTTTCATATAGACCAACTTTTCGCCTTTAACAAATTGAACGATTCATCAAAATCATTGTTTGATTGTTCTTGGTTTCGGTAATAATTATGTATTGGAATCGGTCTCATCGACGATACACAACCATCGAACGCAAAATGCTACTAACTGGCACTTCAGCATTCAAAACTAACCTCTGAGACAATGTAGCAAAGCTTTTATCGTATTGGACCAGTCTTGTCAAATCGTCAAAGAACCCGAATGGAATTATTTCAAGCAGAAAATTGAATATTGTTGCTTATAAGTTAACGACGATAGTAATACATTCATCGATTACATGCCAGCATATTTTAGCTTTTGGTACATTCTAAATTACTGCTTTTGTGAATAACTAATTTAGCCACATTTAACATATAGTGTAAGAGACAAAATGGAACATATTTACATGAGGAAAAAAAAAAGAAGATTCACTTAGAGAAAAAATGAGTTGTGTTACAATACATCTGTTCTTTAAAGATAGGAAGCCCACAAAAATTATTTCTTAAGAGCGTCCATGCTGGACAACATCTAATCCCGGCTCTGGTATTCGTTAACATAACACGCTAGCCTAACAGTCGTAACGCACAATGGTTAATACAACTTGCTTGAAAAACGCCATCTGTCGAACAAATAGGGTACTTTTAGAACTACCCGCTATTCTGGCATAAATGATTGAATTTCAAATTCACGAACTGTGAGGCGATTAAAAGGAGGTTGGAAAACAATATTTTAATTTTAAAAATATATAAAAGTATTTCCAATGAGCTTTTTGATGTTTCTTAATCTAAGAGTTATAAGTATTTATATCGTAAACTAATGTGACAATCAATTTGTATAATATCACTTATAATGCTAATAAGTGTGCATCAATAAAATGAAACATACTTCAAGGTATGGAAGTCTATAGTTATGAAATTA
>BMAW01009135.1:42181-133798 GCA_019974015.1 Nephila pilipes | reverse complement strand
TTGTAACAGAGGGTGATTCATTGAATTTCCAGATGCGTTATTTTATAAGAGAGTTTAACATATGTAATGTTCCAAAATTGAATTCTGAAACTGTAAATACACGTGGTATACTACAAAAAAAAAAAAAAGTCTCTACTTGTGTTTTTGTTAATTTTTTTTTTTTGATTTCTGATAAACGTTTCTGAAATTTTACTTAATCCATAGTGTTGTTATTTTGCACATTATGAAATGAGGTTACATCCTATGCAACCAAAATATTGGTTTTTCTAATAAACACTCACACAATTTCGGTATGGCTAAATATTAGTATGAAATTGAAAGAAACGTAAATCGTAAAATTTAAAAATTAAATAAAATTCCATTTTTGAAATTATAATTATGTCCATCGTATAGAATGTTAAGGTTTTTCACATCAGTATTTCATAAAATTTCAAGATTTTAAATAAAGTGGGTTTTATACAAGCTGTACCTAAGCTCAAGTAAATGACTTACAAATGTAAATACCGCTATTGATTATTAATTGCGTTATTAATTGACCAACATGAACCTAAAGGCAAGTGGACAACTTAAAATGTAAATACCGCTATTGATTTTTAATGGCTTTATTAATTACTCAATATGTACCTAAAGGCAACTTACAAATATAAATACTGCTATTGATTATTAATTGCTTTATTAATTACTCAAGATGAGCCTTAAGGCAAGTACAGAGCTTACAAATGTAAATACCGCTATCTATTATTAATTGCTTTATTAATTACTCAAGATGAACCTTAAGGCAAGTACAGAGCTTACAAATGTAAATACCGCTATCTATTATTAATTGCTTTTATTTATGCTTATATTTGAAATTTTCTTTATATGAATATATACATAAATATACAAATATCTCAATGTAAAAGGTAATTTCCATTACTTTTAATATAAAATGTAAGAATTATTTAAAACTTTGCATGAAATAAACACGAACCTTTTCGAAGACCTTAATGTTCAAATTAGTTTTTTAAGACTTCTATCGTACTTGAAAAATAATCAGCTACAGTAATATTTCCTACTTAGGAGTAAAAATAACGTTTGCTGCTATCAATAATTTTAGGGCATCTGGGATAATGGATTTAAATTTGGTTCGTCATTTCATTCAGCCCAACAAATATTGCCAGGTCTTAAAGGTTTTTAAGACCATTCACAACAAATTTTGATATATATGTAAGATACACGTTATCCTAATAAAAACAACTATTTTGATTCAAAGTATATATTTAACATCTATTCCTCTAAGTTGGATACAGATGTTAAATTTCTTTATTCAACTATGTTAATTAAAGGTTTGCAATCAATTGAAATCCTGAATGATGTCCTCCAGCTGAAACCACTTTATTCTAACAAGTGATTCGAACACAGGATGATTTCCTCGTATCAATGCTATCTTATTCCAAACACAACGGAAATAATCTTCTCATTTCCAAATACATTCAAACCAACCTCATTTACAAACTAGGCTTGAGAAAACTGCCCGTAGAACTAACAATCTCCAACCTAAAGCGCGTAAAAAATAAATGAAACAACACCAACCCAGTAACTAAAGAATCCCGCCAAAAAGTACACCGGCCGCACTCACTACAATTAACGGAATACGGTATGTGTCATCCATGGCACATTATGGACCAGACAGGGCATTATTTTTGCTTACCTTAGCAGGCTATGCTTCATATTCAACCGAAAAGGGGTAGAAAATTACCCGAAGCTAAGAGGGAAGGGGGCAGACTTCAGTTGAGGCGGGAGGGAAGGGAAAGAAATGCGCCAAGGTAGCTAAGAGGAGAACTGGAGCGTGCGGTTTTATCCAAAAAAAGAAAGATTTCGAGATGACTTCCCATACATTATGTCACTATCTACTTCATCTTTGTCGAGGCAAGTGCTCGGCTTCCCACCATTCTTTTGCGCCAAAAAGGGGTTTTGTTACTGCCCGCAGTCGCTTGTTGACTGAAACAAGAAGGAAGTTGCGGAGCAGTAATCTTTGCAAAGACACCACGCTCGGAAGGAAATCACAGGCGTAATTCGTAATTTTTATGGAATGAGTCTTCCTCGAGTAGTGATTTTCATTTTTGGATCTATCTTTGTTATCGGTTCGGAAACTTGTTATTTTGGATTTTCCTTCTGGAAGAGGGAAAGGGAGGGAATTCGGAGATTCTTGGGTTGTGAAGTGCGGACTTCGGAATGAACTCATATTGTAAAAGAAAATTTACCTTTTATTTTTATGAAAATCGTTTTATTTACCTTGAAAAAATATGCTTACTAAATAATTATTTTTTATTATCATTTCTAATTGTAATTTCAGAAGTATGAACAAGGAATTCTGTATTATTTCATTCCTTTTTTTGTTTAAAAATTTTGATTCGAGTATGACAAGTTAAATATTTTGGAAATTTGTACGAGTAGCACAAAACATACCTGTGCTAGTAATGGGAATATGGTATTCCTTGTAGCACTATCTATAGATTGGTTTTGTTTTTTTAAGAAGTCCATGAGAACGACATCCTTCGCATCCCAAAATCTTATAGCCTTAACTTTTCCAGCCGCATTCTCCTATTTTGGAGCAGATTCACCGGCAATAACTCAATAATTTCAATGATTTTTCGTTTCCCGTGAATACTGATGAATCCAGGTCTTATCTACAGAGAGAACTCGAAGCAAAGTGACGACGATAGCACGTCGACCAAATCTAACCTATGAAGAAGTGTAATATTTTTTCTATCATCCTCTAACAGATGGCAGCACAATGATAGTTTCGATTTCTTTTAGCAATCCCTCAGTCATCTAATTTGGTATTGCGTCATTTCTTAAGTTTGATGATATTTATTATGTTATTCTTATAAACTTATTTTTTTCTATTGGTCTATTTTCTCCAGCGAGTCCGAAATTCTGCATTGTTCTAAATTTATACAAATAGGTAAGAGTTGATTGGAACTATATCTTTTATTTTTCTATATAGGTTTACTTACTAAGAGAATGCTACTTAACGAAATTAGATAATATATTAGAAAGAGGAGAGGTTATAATCTGAGGCCGCGTGTAAGAGATAGTAAAATTATGTTTATAAGTCGCTGACATTGATATGTGGAATTTAGATACAGGACAAGTTTTGTCGTATTTTCCACTTCCATCTTAATTACCTTATTTATTTGATTTCATTATGATCCTATCAAGCTAAGATATTCTTATTAAATTTTTTCAAGCTATGAATCGTAACTATGCTTCATGAGTTAAAACAAAATGACATTAGTTCTTATTCTGATTTTTTGCGAGTTTCGATTCGAACCTGGATATATTAATCATGAGTTTACGCAAAGATCCTAAAAACTTTAATTACTATTTGTAAGAACTTTAAGAAATGGAATACAATACTATACGTATTTAACTAAAATTCTGAAATGCTTCTTTATGAGAATTCATGTCGGAACAAATTTACTTAAGTTTCAAATTATCAACAGCAATTGACACCTTGATAGTTTTCTCCCTTTAAAATATATGAAATGTAACCATAATGAACAACAAAAATATGAGAAATTAAATACAATATAAGAACTCTAAGGAGAAGATTTTTAAGTAAGTAAAAATGTTTCTGTGTGAAGGTTAGCGATTTTCCTATGTGAAGGCAAAACTTTTTCTGAGTAGTATAATAATTTTTCTATGTAAAGAAGAATGTTTCTACATAAAATTAAAAAACCTGCTTAAAATAAAACAAATAATCTAATTAAAATAAAATTTTTAAAAAAAATTCTGTGAATTAAAACGTTTTCTACATAAAAGAGAAGTAAAACCTTTCTGTGCAAACCTTTACTTATTTTTCTGTTTTTTAGGCAATTTTAGCATTCTGTACTGTTTTGGTTTCGCTACTTAGGCTTTAAGCCATAGAAATTCCAAAAATGAGTAATTCAAGAAATAGTCAAGTATAACTAATAGAATTTTATTCAAATATTTGAATGATCCATTAAATCAATAAGTATGATGAGAGTTGAGTGTATACTAACTCATTTCCTCAATCAAAGATTACAATTATAAATTCTACTAATCTCACAAACTGAAAAACAGGTTCTGGGTGAATAGCAGCTTTTAAAGGATCACTTAACATCAGCTGCACCAATAAAGTGTGCATAACAATTTCGTTAATCTTCTATCTGGCATATCTGAGTCCTGCAATCCCTTTATCTAATAATTTCCTATTCAATATACATCTGATATGATGTACTAATTTATATTAGTCACGGTTATTCATAAAGCGAGGTTTTCTGTTTGAATAACGTCATAAAGTAACCTAAAAAGGTTGGTTGAGAGAGGAAATGCGTGATAACTCGAAACAATTCATATGAGTTAAAACAGCCAAAAAATAATTAATTTATATTCCATTCCTTTCAGTTCTTATTTTCATTTCATTTTTTTTTTTCATTTATTAGATTGCTTTATATTCCTTAACTTTATTATTTTTATATTTAAGTTTATTTTCCTAAATTTATCTGTAGCATATAACTATTTTTTAAATTTGATATATTTCTATAGTCTAAGATATTACTCTAGTTTTAATTGTTTTTGCACATATTTATTATAATAGCTTTATATTTATGATATATTTACTTAATATTTAACGAATTGTTTTTATTCCGTTTGAAAATAAATGAAAGTGAAGAGCAGAAATGCAAAACTATTTTAAATATACTCATAAATGAGCCGAAATATATTCCTTTTAAATAATTTGAAAATTATATTTTGAAACATTTTTATATAATTTCGAGTAAATATAGTAAATAAATCATACAAATTTTATGTTATTTGAATGTACAAAAAAATAGTATTATTTTTATCAAATCTATTAAATTAATATATTCTCGAATATTTTATTTACTTAACATTGCATAAAAATTTTGCATATTGCATATGTACTTTTTTTTTCAATTAAAAAATTCTTAAATATCTTATTTATTTGGACAACATATACTCTAATAAAGATAAATGAACTGTTTTTGAATGTAAAATAAGTCCCCCTTCCACAAATGCAAGTGATTTTTAAGCATATCCACTCTTACTGGCCACTGCAACACATGTTCAGAAATGTGCAATACGAGTATATTCATATTGCATTACACACATCCAAAGATGAAAAAGCTTTTAAGAAAATGAATACTTATTGATTTAAATTTCAATTTTCCAAAAATACTGTTTTCTACTACAATATATTTTTTATGAAAGGAAAGGGAAAAACATCTTTTATTTTTTTTTCTTTTCAAATTGTGACAGCCAAATTTTTTTTGTTCGACATAAAAACGTATTTTCTTGCGGTTTTAAAATAGTTTCTACTTTATTACCAAAAAAATACATATCAGAACATTTATTTTTTATATTAAATACTCACTTAAGTTCCTTGAAAAAATTCTTTTTAACGTTTTTAGTACATTTAATACCGTCCTTAAATTCCAAATTTTCTTTTTTTTTGTCACGATAGAAAATGTGTTAAGAACTTAGCCGATGGATATTTTTTCCCACACGCCTTAAAGATAATCAATCCCCTGTGGAATTCTCATTAAAATACTTTTAGCAGCAACAGTAAAAGTCTTCTGCTATTGATGTTCAATTAAATCTTAAACGACAATCAAGAATCCACTCTTCTTTTTTTTCTTCCTCCCTCTCTCTTTTCAGTCAACTCTTTCATTCCAGCCTTTGATGCTCCCAAATTGAAAATAGTTCCTCTTGAAGATGGAATACTCTTTACCAAAAGAGAGATGTAAGTTCGACAAAACTTAAACAAAGGAAATATTATCTTGGGAAGAATTAAGAAGGTAAGGGAGAGGGTGTATAGAACCACTACAGAAAATAGTCGAAACTCCCTCTAATCGAAACGGGGAAGTGTGGTGCTAACGAGCTTCACTTAATGCATTGCCAATTACGATACACGCCTGTTAAAATTGCCCGTTTACAACTTGGGCGGTATAAATTTGGCCTCCCAAAATTAACACGCCAAGGCTCCGCTGCTACTTGGCGCATTATTGCAACTTAAATTTGTATAATGTCCTCCGCTCTGACAGTCGGAATTCCAACTAGATCTTGCCAAACGCGTTAATTTAAATTTATTACTCCGCGCCAAGGCCGCTGATATACGTAGCACAGAAGCCAAATGGTCGGTCATATGGATCAAGGGGTAGGATTGGTAGAGATCAGTTTGAAAAATAAATCACCCGGGCACGTCGGATCAATGTCAGAGTAAGATGGAGAATTAATCATCAGTGTTACTCGGAAGCTGGATTTCGTAAATACGTGATACACTTGATTATAAGACTTCTTGAGTTTCTGTGTGGAGTGGATGGCTTCAAGTAATAACAGTATTATGCGCTAGAGGAGAGAAGTACTCGCAGAGAGAGAACTAATTAGCAATTAGAGAAGGGAAGTATTTGTAGAAAAGTGAGATGGGTGATTAAATGAAATTTGTGAGAAATGAGGAATTCTAAATACTGTATATTTTCGAATAATAGAGAATCCATGTATAAACTGAATGTGTGTTTCCCCCTTCCCTCCTAAAAAAAAACACCTCAACTTTCCAAATTTCAAATCCAATATAAATAGAAGTGGTAGTTAAAGCATTTTAAAAATGCAGCATCAGTAGTAACTGTACGGATGTAGGGAAGATAATTTTGACTATAAAGAGGATAAATATTTTTACAGAAAACATTACAAGTGGTGATATGAATCCGGGTGTTCCAATGAGTAAAAATGAATTTGATGAATGATTCGGATCCTTATTTCCGATACGAACTTTAAAGTATTCACATGCTGTTTTTTTCTCTCCTTTTGCATGAAAGTAGCATTCAAAGTATACAAGATTCAAGTTGTAGACAAATGTTATTTATCATTCCTACTATCTATTGTTATTTCTAGTATACGTCTTAGAACTTTTCTGTTAGCCAGAAGCAAATTTCGTCAACATCAGACTTTATGTTTTGGTGACGACATATCAAATCAATAATATAAACGCTATCGAAAATAAAAAATACAAATTTTCATAAAAAGCATGATTATTCTATTTCAAATTATTTTCCTTGTAAGCTAAAGATATATAGAGATTAAAATGTGCACAATTTGTCAATTTAATGCTTGCGCTGTTTTAACGGAAAAGTGTCCACGCTTTTGCGAATTATGAGATGGATATAGAAGCTGACCTCCGTAATATTGCCTAAAACTTTCCAAAAATATTTTTACTTAAACACGGAAATATAAAGTAAATAAGAGGAAATTTAAATATTCCTACAGGTATACCTTGTAAAACACGGTTTCACTTTAAGACAGATAAAGAATTGATGAAAATCATCAAAAAACCCTATATTCCGGAACACATTTTCTTAATAATACGATTTGAGAATCATGTAAATACCCTCAAACACTTATAAAGTTATAAGACCAAAAACACGAAATAAGGGAAATCTCTATAAAATTGAAATAAAATAAGGGCTTTCAAGGGTATAGTTTCATTGAAAACTTTTCATTTGAGTTTGAGCCTGTGTGTAATATAATATTTGTAACGAATTCTCGCGTATTCCCCTTTTCAACTCACCTTTTGGGCTATTTAATTACGTGATTTGATTTGAGAACTTCGCCTTGTGAAGGAATCATGATTTATGTACACCAGCTTTGCAATATATGTGATGAATAGGAAATAAAGGGCTAGATAGATTGAAAGTGTTAGTGTGGTTATCGATAGAAAGTTGAAAGAGATTCCTGTGCACGCGATATTGATTTAATAAATGTCATCTTAATGATTGTCCAAGAGATGATATTTAATTGGATCTAGTTTACAAGTGTTTATTTCTGAATCGGATAGAAATTATTGAGATAAATAGAAAGTTTAATTATAATCTTTGATTAAGATGCGAGTTTGTACCTGTTCTACATTCGTAATACGTAGTTAATTTCGATTATTTTTAAGTATAAGAAATATACTTTAAAGATTTGATTGACTGACTTTTCTTAATTAATTATTTATTGAATCTTATTGATAGTAATATTGATGGTATTGGAATCTGGATGGCCCTAGGTTTGCTACTTAGTAACCCATGCAACAAAGATTTGGTGTCACAGATTTACTTGCTGGATTAAGCCTAGATTTTGCCGAACAGATGGAAATATATTTACTAAATTAAGATCCTTCCGTTGAAAGAAGCTTAAAGTTTTGTGTTGAGCTTCTCAAACACTCAACAAAAAGGAAATTTATACAGATCTCTTAAAAAAAAAAAGCAAGCAGTATAAATTAACAGATTTTTCCAAAAAGTAGAGTATGGATTTCAAGATAATGCTGTATGAAATATATAGAGGATGAAAATATTTTGCCCGAAAGAAAATCATCCCAATTAAGGGTGTTTATTAGTAAAGACGATGAAAAAATTATTTAATAAGTATTAATATGTAGTATTTTTGATGAAAACTGCTGTAATAAATATAATTCTCTTGATAATGAAAATTTAATAGAATATTTTTATTATTTTATGAACAAAATATCTTTTTTGCTCTATATAATTGGTATAACTCGGTTTTTCATAATGCGTCATTTTTTAGAAATATTACAACCGTATTTTGAGGGAGTTATTTTTATATATACTCCCAGTCCTTCATTTATACCATATGCACATTAATCGGAAAATATGCAAACCGAAAGCATGTATATTAAGATAAATATTATATAAAATGTATTGGTTTGTTCATTTTTAAAGACATTTCATGCTCATACGTTTTCAATTTGTTTTTAAAAAAATGAAAAACAAGAAAACATAAATTAAGAATATTCGGTGCAAGAAAAACCAATAAAAATGGGGGGGAAAGAACAAGTTTGCAATATTTCATGTAAATAGAAACAGTATGAAGGAATTCAAACATAAAAACTTCTATAGCAACTACAACCTAAGAAAACAAAATTAAAAATCAGCCTTTGCTCTTTTTCACAGCTTCAAAAACCAAGAATTTTCTTTCCCTTTTTTGCTTCTGCTGGTGTAAAATCACTGCAAGAGTAAGTAACAAAAAATTAATTTAGATGTTGGCCATGTTTTCACTACTTTAATTCTAATTGACTAACTTTTCGATAGTATGAAATAGTTCATAACGGAACTAGGCATTTCGTGCACGCACACGTACACACACACACACTACATTAATATGATACTCATATAATGGTATAATGCATTCAAAATAGAAAAACATAAAGAAATGATGCAACAGAAGAAAAGGTATCATGCAAAACATACATTCAAAATAAATCCTCATTTTTTTTCATTTTAAAATCATGTAAAAGCGAAACCATGTAAATTAAATACAGTACAAAAAGCAGGATTTTCGTATTTTTCTAAGAAAGGGATTTATGGCGCAAGAGCCAAACCTGACTATACTAGCCAAGCATTTCTTTATAAGCCAATGTATATTTTAAAACCAATTAAAATAAAAAAGATAAAGCAATGCTGGGTAAATCAAGGACGAAATATGAAGTTAAAATCTTGAAAAGTAATTTTAATTATTAAAAAATAAATAAGTTACGGAGGGATTTTCCCTCACTAAGACAGGCAAGTTAAAGACAGGAAAATTTTAAAAGTCGCTATCATGATGACGAAGCACTAAACAACCTATTAAAATGTAATGCACAGTGTATGGGAGGTGAAAAGGACCTTCGGAGGCCTTTCGCCGAACTAATGATGTCTGTAGGCACATTAATTGGAGAACGAATTCCCAAAGTTAGTGAGTGTGCAAGTGATGGCAGAGTTCGGAGTCGCAAGAGCCAGATGTCGCTATACTACTCCAAACAAGGTATAGCTGGGATATAGACACAGGACTACCTTGGACAGTAAACTCTATAGGAAGGGCACATATCACCAGGGTGCCTCGGGATCATGTACGTCCCTACCTAAAGAAGGTAAGTCCCTGAGGGTATTACCAAAGAGTTATTCAATAAACAAAGTAACCAATAAACAAATCATTGAATGGCTTTAAATTCATGAATATATATATTATGTCAGCATTACGATGCATTTTTGTAGCTAATATTGGTACTTAAATACAAGACATTTAAATGGGAAACGTTGTAGATATGTTGTAAAAGTTATATGCATAAGAGATGAACAATTTCCAAAATGTACTAATAAGTCCGTAGTTAAGAAATGTATTATTACAAGTAATGTATCTAATTTACTCTAGAAATAATTGTGATTCAAAATATTTACTACCAAATCATTATTTATTTATTGGAATTTTGAAATATTAATTACTTAAACTTAAGAAAAAGTATTTTAATTAAATAATAAATGTATATAGCGATGTACATTATTAAAAGACCAGATAAATACAGATGACAAGCAGTAAAAAGGTAACTTTGAAAAGTAGTACTTCAAATGATAAGTAATTAGATGAGAATTAAAATATTTAAGAGAAATATGAGAGGTCTTATTATAAAAAAAGGGAAGCGAGTAGAAAAATTAAAAATTTTAAGTAAGTAACGAAACATTATAGAAGTATTACTATTGACAAAAGTAAATCAAGTTATTACTAAAATAACATTAACTTTTTTTTTAGGAAAACAAATTATTCTTTTTATTAAAACTTTAGAATGTATTCTTGCACCAGAAAGCACATGTGTGAAACAATCGATTATTTGTTCCTAAGAGAGAACAAAAAACAAAATAAAAGATTGGGAAATAATATCTCTAGTAGGAACTAATTAGTAATTGTTGTGGATTAAAATGTTCTTGGAGTAATATTAGAAGTGTTATTAAATGATTTTTCTAGGTAAAATGATTCTGAATATATTATTTAAAAAAGGAATAAGATTCCTTTGAAGGGTACTTAGATATTGTGTTAAAACTATTGAATAAAGTTTTGTTTTAACTTCATTCGTATGTGTATTTTCTAAGAAGGGAAACATTAATTCAAATTAAGAGTACATTCTCGTTAATAAGTTTATATATATATATAAGTTAATGACGTATTTTAACATTTTGTAAAATGAATTTTAAATAAAGGATATTTAATACTTAGAATTTTCTAATTCCTGATGCAATTTAAATGATATTTCGTAAAAGTTAAAAAAAAAAAAAAAAAAAAAAAAACTTTCATAGCAAGTTTTATCCAGACTGGCGGTTATTATGTACATAAATATTTCACAATTAAGTCAACAAATAATTACAAATAACTACATGTGGCATAATCTGAGACATTTCCGAAGTAAAATTCTTGTTAAATATTAAATTATATAATAAAAGGAAGTTTCGTACTGAAAGGACTTCCGCGTGTTTTAATTAACAGGAGGAACTGTTTTTATGATGGAAGATCGAAAACAAAAATTTCAATTAGATACACTTTGAATCTAACAATTCTTTATAAATATCCTAATTTATGAATATTAAACTAACAATTTTTAGAATTCAATTAGCGATAAGATTTAAAAATAAAGTGGAAAGGATATCTTCTGTACAATCTAGAGTATTCAATTCATGACGGTAACTTAACGGCATGTTTTCACTAAATGGCAGTGAGATATTTTCCACAGAAGTCAAAGTTACTATGTCTCGTACTTCTTGTATAGTAATAAATTTCATATCAATTTCAAATTTAATAATTAATCAAAAGCAAAAGGCAACTAAGATACTAAAATGCATCCAATTTTGCAATTTTTTAGTTCACTGTTAAGTTGATCATGTTCGTTTTGCTGAATCCGTTGACATTATTTATGACAATTTGATGAATAGAAAGTTCAACAATTACATTTTTAAAACGGTAAGAAATATACAACGCAACAAAGAAAAACATTTCATTTATATTTTTCTAAAAATGTGGATTTTTAGGATTCAGGATCACTTTCTTGAAAATCAACGTAATCCGTTGTGTTATATTTTACACATTTTGAATAGAACTGATTTTCTATGTAATGAACAGAATTTTTTTTTTCTAATACACATTCATAAATTTCAGGTACGGCTCATTATTCGTCCAATAACTCGAAAAATTTGAATAAAAAAATTTAAAAATTTTATTATATTCAATTTTTGAAATAATAATTATGTTTTGTGTATCGAATATTATGTTTATAAGTAATGTGCAATTTTTAAAATCATAAATGCCGTAGACTAACAGTAATGCAACTTAAAATACATATAGCTATTTTTTTATTAATTACCCATACATAATAATATACGTTCATAAAATTTGTTTTCTTTTCATAAGCAGATGCATACTTATACATATGTTTCAATGTTAAATAATGACTTTCATTGATTTTAAATTACAAATGTAATACATAAGCTTGGTATAAAATAAGATAAATTTTCCTTTTCGAAGGCCAGTTACGTAAGATTTTTCCGATACATTTTCAAAAGAGAAAATTAGTATTTTTGTTGTTGCTTTTTCCTTACATAATGCAGATCTTTTTTAAAGCAGAATAATTGTTACTTATGTATATTAATATTATAAGTCAATATTTATATTCCGAAGAAAGTTTCTGCAAAAAGCAAAAACTGGCAACAGTGAGGCACAGGAATTTATTAGTTGGAGACACGTGACTGCAACTGGCATGAAACTGTAACTTTTCAGAAACTTTTAAATTTCATTAAAATGTCACAACAATTTTCATCAAATTCTGTGCAGATATTACAATTTTGAAGTCCCAGAAAGACTTTTTCAGTCACTTTTAAAATTACTGAACATTTTTGCTGACTATTGACTCGAACAACACATCAGTAACTCGTAAGGCTTATATATAACTATATACAATCTTTCTTACTATCAGTATAAATCGTTTGGGAAAATTTCATAAGAATTCTTACCATTAGTTTTTAATTTATTGTTTTTCTTTAATCCGATACATGCTATCCATGCCTAATACAAATTCCTTTTAGCTTTAATAGCTTTTATGTTGATATAACTGTAATGATCGCTAGTTATTAATTACGTCACTTTCACTACTAACTTAATAATTACAGGTCTCAATGAAAATAGTTCAATGAATGGAAATTCAAACAGAAATGAAGTAAGCTGATATATATCTACTGTATGGCTTAGTTTATTTTAGTTCAGTTTTTATTAACGTCGCACTAGAAGCAACAGGAGGGCTACTGGCGACGGATCTCGTAATTTTGAACCTCAGTCAAGTGACGAAGACGACACCTGAGCTTGCACGCCCTTTTTCTAACTTCTATACCATGCCAACTGGAGGAATCAATCATATGGCACTTTGCTTCAGCGTGCTTCAATTATAAATATCTCTCGTTTGATATATAAAATTATCTGTTTCCGATTCAATAGGGTTCGAATGAATCGATAAGTGAGAATAGTTGATAAGTGGGTGGTATTATAATTGTAGAAGAAGGATAATTTAAATCGAGGGCTCGATTCATGTATCTTTTTCCCAATCTCTTCAGAGAACCCATTGATAGTATCTAACATTACGAACGGTTAGAACCGAAGTCTCACTTTGTGAATCGTTATCACTAACTAATTTCTGAGCTGAATATAAAATTCTTCAATTGTATGCATGAATCTGATCAAATCAACTCATTCTACTTCATAATCAGGTGGGGTTTGATTAGGTTGGGGGGGGTAGTTGTTTACTTGTGGTGCCTCCTGTCGTTTGTCGCCCTGTGCAGCCTTTATAGTTTCAGCGACACGCACACTTTTTGCTGCTATTGGCAGCCTTTTTCAAGGCTTATGGTGTAGGATAAAAAAAAACGTTCATAATTTCGATCTAGTCGAATTAACATGAGTTACATTTCATTTTATGAGGGGTAATTTTGCATTCTAACCCAATTGTAAATAGATCCGCAAAGTGTTTGTTGACGGGAAAACCACGATAAATCCCTCTCTTACAATTCGGCATATATATTTTAAGAAAAAAAGTGTTATATAGATAAGAAAAAAAAAACAAATTCAGCAAGAATAAAACGGAAAATTATGCGTTAAGAATAACACAACGATTAATAAAATAAAGCCAAACATGTACCTTAAACGGTCATAATTTAAAGCTTTGCGCTGTTTTAAATAAAAATTCTCTATAGTGAGGGAAAAAAATCGCAGTTCAGATCGCGCAGTATGTGGGTATGGAAAAAAAATGCTAAGTTAGATTTGGCAATATGGAAATAAATTATCTACTCCTAGTGTTCATTTTTTATTGTGTTACTTTTCTTTATTTTCTTCTTTTTCCATACTTATTTTTCGTCGAATCTTCTAGAAGTAAGATATCTAAAAAGCCCCAGGGCACTTATCCGTCCAATGCGCCGAAAAAAAAATGAAGAAAATAGCAGAAGGTAATCTGTATCAGTGGCGGAAAGGTGTGGGTGGGGTTGAGGTGGGAAAATTCAGGAGATAATCAGGAGGAGGGTGGGGGTGATCCTTTTTTGCATTTTTTTTTTATTTCTGGATCGTTGCCATTCGTGAAGCAGCTCTAGGCAATTTTACCCGATTTTTTCATATTTTTTCATGCCTCCATGTGTTTTTTTTTTTTTATCTATTTTTTGTTCTAACTTTGACACGGGATTTTTTTTCTCCCACCACCCTCTATACCATCATATTCACAGGGAGATATGAGAAAACATGATTGAGTTACGCGAGTATCGAGAGAGAGAGAAGGGTTTAAATTTTTATATATTATTGTTATTATTCCCTGGTAACTTTCGAAGCTCACAATTTTTTTACTCCCTTCTGTCAACGTATTTATTCGACTTTATTTTATTTTTTGCTGGATGAATAAATTATACTCTCTCTTTCACTCTCTCTCAGAAATATATTCCTTCCCTGTTGCTTCATTTTGGAAAGAATTTCGCGGGTCGTCACTTAAATCAAATTAGAACGAAGTGTGGAGGGTGTTGTTTGTTATAGTTTAACGATAAATCGAAATACTTTTTTTTTCATTGTACATTTTTTTTCTCTGTTTTGTTGAAGCAAATGAACGAAGACGCTGGAAAAACCCAAAGGATTGAAAGAGGCTTTATGTTCAATTTAAGTCATATTTGGATTCATTATTTTTCATTTCTACTAATTCAGTTTGCCAGACAGTTTTATCTAAAAAGAACACTACAAAAAGCTGTTTTTATCTAGTTAATTCAAAGTTTTACTGCAAATATATTTGTAGTCGCTATTAATAAAAGAGAGAAAAATCGAAAGTATTTGACTTAAGATGAAAATATGCGCTAGTTATATGACAAGCATCCTATACAGATTCTATAATGAATCTTCTTTTGTATTATGTGAAATTAAAAAGATTAACGTGTCGTAATAATAAAACTAATTTGAATTAAGTATCATTTTTAACTTTAAAATATTTACTTCTTAATTTAAAAGCTTATAAAATAAATATTTACTCTTTTTCCTGATATGATTTTGATTTTGTGAAACTGTTGTTACGTTAGAGTTACATTACTGACGACGGGTAAATAGTGATGAATATCTGGCAATGAACATTTAGCGAAATAATAGGAAAGTCAGCTATATGATAATTGGGGGGGGGAATGGAGGGGATGAGATAGTAAACAGAGGAATACACTTGGCTATGACCAGCTAGCGAAAGGGATATATAGTGAAGAGATAGTTATCAAAAGAATAGTTGACGAAGGGATAATTAGCGATAAGATAATTGACAATATGATAATTAAAGATGGGATATTTAACAGAATGGTTGCCTATGGAATAATTAACAACGAAATAGTTGGTGATAAGCAGTTGGTAAAATGATAATAAGTGATATGAGAATTAACGATGGGTTATTTGGTGATATATTTGGTGATGGGACAGTTAAAACGGAATATTTGGCGATGGGATTGTTAACAGCGAAATAGTTGCCAAGTGGTATAATTAACGATAGGATAGTTAATAATAGAATAGTTGGTGATTGGATAGTTAACACACACACAAAAGAATAGCTGGAAAAGATATAATTGGCTTTAATTGGTGTAATTTTGGACACAGATGAGTAGTTCGCAATTCTTATCTCTAATTCTAAATATCCATAAATGAATTTAGGAGTAGGCCTGAATCCTCCTGGAGATGATTTAGCAAGGGAAAATTCAGTAAACAACGGCAAAACATAATGAGATATACTAATGCTAGAAATGCAATAGCCATGTTGAAGTTAATCATCCAAACTGTGAAGCAAAAAGACCGGGTATTAAGAAACAAAAATAAAATATTGACTTTGTGGTCAACATAATAGGAGGAAAGTCATTCATAAGAAGAATCGCAATAAATGTATCGTCGAAGACTAAGAAAATAACTCACGGGAGGAATATTTCCACGGAATCTCTCACAAAATTTTCAACTGCAAGTGTTGCCAATTTATTACTTCGAAGCATATGCAATATTAAAAACATCGAACATTAAAAATTAGAAATAATTTAAAAATTTGCGTAAATTATATGTTTCTATAAAATTAACAATATTATTGTTGTTGTTGCTATCCTCTGAAGGCGCTATACAAGAAAAAGGTTTCAATCCTCACATTTGCACATCTCACTGCGCTATGTTGTCCAGCGCTGAATTGTGTCAAGCATTTCGGGGCTGAATTGTCCGTATACCTGTACAAAAGACATTATATTTTACTTCGAATCAACTGCATTTAATGTGCATTACCTTTCAATATTTTCGTTGTTGAACATTTCTTATAATCGTTTAAATGATTCAATAAGACGGAGGGATGTAGGCATATTTCTCCACGATGAACGGGTTCTCATGTGTGATACGAGCTCCGGACCCGGGGCTCTTGACGCTGGGAGTAAATGGCTCTCTCTGCTAGGCGTCTGTGTACTGCTTATCATCTGGAAGTTTTTTACCAGACGCAGAAGCAAGATTACAAGAAAGCCTTGTAACCTTTGTTTGCCTATATCATCATGCATTTAGTGCCAAGTAGCAATTCTGTGCAGATGCCGTTCTTGGGTGGCCTTAGTCGGAAGTCTTGGTAATAGTATTAATTGTTTGGAATTGATTCCACAACCTTTATATCATCTTTGGTATCACTTGTTATCGCCGAGTTACCTCCGCTTGAGATACAGCAATCTTGAGCGCAATAAGAATGGGGGCGTGTTCTTTTTTCTAATGAATCGAGATTCAATACGCAGAGTGATTTCGAGGTGGTCTTCATCGGAGAGAAAATTGATAGTAATATCTTTCTGTACCAAATTTCGTTACAATAAACGGAATATTTCTCCTGTTTCACAGATTTTGTCTTAATTTTGTACACATGTGTAATTTTGTCCCGAGAAAAAGGGCTACAATCTCAATTATTATTTCTGTACAAATTATTTCTTTATGTAATTCCTTTGTTCATAAAAGTATCTTGCGAATGTTTCAGTCATTCTCTATTAAAGAAAATTTTGCATAACTTTCCAGAGCTGCTAGGAACACTTTCCAAATTGTTGGCGCATTTCTAAAAAATACTCCCAATACAGTCCGAAAAAATAGAGTTTTAAACTCTAGGAAAATAATGACAAAAAAAATTTGAAAAATAAGCATCAAGAAGCATATAGCCATGTAAAATTGCGGTATCGAAGTAAAATAATTCACTTAAATAATTTCTTAGTAAATAATGCATATGTTGTTATGCATGGTTTTACTATGCATAACAACACTAACAGCAAACAGAAAACTTAGAATAGAAATTTATTCTATGGTCTTGAAAATTTTACAAATAGCAAAACATGTCACAACAAAAGGGATGAAGTTCCAAAAAATTATTGGTGTTGCTTACACATGTCTACCGAACTATAAAAATAACTGGCGTTATGTGATGGCGTATTCCAAAATTGTAACGAGTTCTCCCTCATTCTTCCTTTTAGTTACCTTTTTAGGCTACTTTATGACGTCATTTGCTTTGAGAATCTCAGCTTGCGAAAAAATTGTGATTGATGTAAATCAGGATTGCTTCAAAACAGAAGTAAAGTGAATACCAAATATTGAGATAGAGGGATTGGATGTGTCACAGTGTTGAGAAAATATAGAATGTATGCAAGATCATGGTACACACGATATATTAATGGAAGAAGGTTAAGTGATCGTTGAATTGTTGATATTTGACTAAGATTCAGTTTATGAGTATTGTTCCTTACTAGGAACCATTTTTTATGTAATTCATAAAAATGGAATTTTCAATCATAAATTTTGGTATCGGACTCAAATGCATAACCTCTCCGTATTTGTAATACAAACATTTGTTTTTGATTATTCTTAAATAGAAAAAACAAACAAACATAAGTTAAAGATTTGCCTGTCTGAGTATTTATTGACATATTATTAATTGTGTATCGTTGGCTCAGAGAATTACCACCAAAATGGTGGCATGATTTTAAAGTAACTGCTTAGTTTTTATATTCCAAAGGAGGCAAGCCAGCAAATTTACAATCTTAAGGATCATTAATTTCAGGTTAAGGGAAATGATAAACCATTGCATTCAGGTCAATGAAAACATCAGTCATAAAAAGGGACTGTATTGTTTTCAGATTCAATAATAAAACACGGTCGGGAAATGAGAATCTTGTTAAAATCTTATTTTAACCCCCCCCACCCTTGGCGAAGGAAAAAATTCGTGCTAAAATACATCAATATATTGAAAATTGTTATTATTGCTATTTCCCCGTAGGAAAAGTCCTGTAAAAAATTTAGCGCTTTCTCGGTTGGAATAGAATCCAACCGAGGCATCGAAGACGCCTAGAAACATTTGAATATCATTATATTGTGTCAAAACAAAGACTTTTAAATGTTTAGCCTGAATTTTGCTGAAACATTTTGCATCAAGATGTATTGTTTTTTCTTGATATCACATACAGTTATTTTGAAATTCGTTTGTTGATAATATGTTTATAATTCAGTCATATCGATAAAAAAAGAAATCTCAATATTATATTACTTGAAGTAATAAGGCTTTGATTCAGAAAGTGTCCGAACGTTAAATTCGGTTTATTCTAACAAGTTAGGTATTTATGTAGTTTTGAATTGGCTAGGAACATCACTTCGCATTTCGTTACTTTTGTCAACCTTAAAGAAAATAATTCCACTTTCATTGCAAAAAAGTTTTATACATTATATATATATATATATATATATATATATATATATATATATATATATATATTCCTGTCAATGGTTTGTTAACATCGGATGATGTTCACAGTGCCATATATTCTACTATCAGCCATTTTTTTAACATTTTTCACCAAGTGTCTCTAATTCTCTTTAACTTTGTGTTTTCAAATACGAACGGTGCAAGTTTTAGGTTGCTATGACCATTGTGATCCATTTTTTTTTTTTAAATTTTCAATATACTTAACGAGGGAGCTTTATTACAATCATTCAGCAAGTACAGTCTAGTATATGTATAAATGTGTGATTTTAAGACCAACATTTTGTAATCTATACGCAAATTTCATATATGAATGTTGTGATTTAATTTGCTGTAAGAGAAATCTAAATATTTCATACAAAAATTGTTTTGTTTATCCATTTCAGGTGTTATACTATCCAAAACTGTTTTTCTGTTATTGTACATACATCTAAGTTCTTGCATTTAAATTTTATTTCTTAGAATGTTTTATTACTGTATATAATATGCTAAAATATTAAATTATGGGAAATGAGATCATGAGAATACATTACATGCATTATCTTTTGCAAATGGATATTTCTCCACGTAACATTATTTTACTACAATACGAAATTATGCAAAGAACAATAAAAATTTTATTCATATTTATAGCGCAATTAAATGTTTATTTTTCAATTACTTTTGCAATACAAATGAATAGAAAAAAAACCATTCAATCATACAAAACAGGTTATTAATCTTCTCTCATTGTTTGTGTCTGTTATTAATTTTTGAAAATTATAATTGTTTAATATGTCGAGGTCCTAAATTACTTCAGCAACATTTGTCTGTTTTTTAAGCCATTCGGTCGGAAATATAATTAAGGGAAATGAAAAATTTAAAGATGATCATGAATGCATCTTAATTAATAATTTTTAAAAGACATAATTATGATATTTCATTAGACTAAAGCAAATATATTCACATTATATTTTAGATAACAAAGGAGGAAAATTTCAAAAAATTAAAAATCTAGACAAACCATGAGTGAAAAAAAAACCTTGGGTTTTATTGTAATATGTTCCTCAAATATCAAATTAGATTACACATTATGAAAAAAAAAAAAACCACGAATATAATTAGCCAAACTATGCTTTTTTAATCAATTCCTCAGGTCCATGATATTTAATTTGGAAAAAAAAAATTATCGAGAGGGGATAAAAGAGAAATAAATTTTTCTCTGGAATGCAAATATTACCATAATAAATCTAAAAGTACATAAAGGAATAAAAATGTGCAGTTATGTTTAAAAATATGGTATTGTTTTAAATAGGAGTTTATAATGCTACAGTTTATTTAGTTTTATAGAATTATTTTAACATAAATGGCGATTTTAAAATAAAAAATCTTCGTTTTATATGAACTGTGTTTCAAAAAAATATTACAAATATGAAAGAGAACAATGCCTCTTAAAAAAGGAAAACATTTCAACTTAGTTTTCAAACAATGATAGATGTTCTATGTGTCCTCTGTTGGTAACACTATTGACATTCTGCAATTTAGTCCAATTTACACAGAGACATTGGAACATGTCATTATCGATGCCTCTTCTGAATGTAAAGTGGTTTCCAACTTAAGGAGTCTCAGGGGTGTTAAACTTTAACTTTTTCGATAATTTTCTTATAAAAAATTATGTTATTTTTCATTTTATGCTGAACATTTTGATACCTATCATTTGACAATACTCATAAAACTTCAAAAAAGTTTTAAAAAATTGTATAGTATGTTTTTGTATAATCAGCCCTTAAATGGACATGATGAACGGCAAGAAGAACAACCAAAATAAAAGTTTAAATTTGTTGATTTCGAAATTTTGCCTGAAGCCGATTGGTTCTGGACTTCTACTCTTAGAGGCTGTCTCAGATCTGGTCACAAACATTTAAGATAACGAACATCGAATTCTTATTATTATTTAAGAGAAATCTGGCATAAATATTTTGAAATCTAGGCTTATCACTGGCAAGAGATGATAAATTTCGAATCCAAACATTAAAAAGAAACAAAGAAAGTGGAATCCTTTTTGGAGCTTTTCGGAGAAAAACAAATGGTAGAAAATAAAGAAAGAGAGTTGTTGGAGCAAAAGGAAAACTATATCAACTTGGAGCCTTTTAATTAGCATACTTCAAAATTTAATTTTACAATTGAATGTTGAAATTTTAAATGCGTTTTTCACATTTTGAGTTTTGTTTTCACTTATACATAGGATATTTCAAAAACTATTATATTTAGAGACTTAAAATTTTGTAGGTATAGTAAATATAATACACTCTTTAAACTGTACCTAAATTTAATGCCTTATATATATTTATTATTTCAAGAAAGTAAGAAAACTTTTAATTTCTTAAATTTTTAAATATTTGAAATATTTTTTTTAAAAAAAATGTTTTTAAAACTTTTATCTTTCATTTGTAATTAGCACACATTAAAAAGGTATATTTTACTTTATAAATTAACTTACTGCGGGTAATTAGAACCATTTGTGTGCAAAATATCTTACGCGCAGTGACTCAACTTACTCAATTTCCTAAAAGAAAATGTGATTATTTTCATAGGCTCATAATATTCAAAAATTAAGAAAATGTGATTATTTTCATAGGCTCATAATATTCAAAAATTAAGAAAATGTGATTATTTTCATAGGCTCATAATATTCAAAAATTAAGAAAATGTTTAAATTATTTTACATGTCTAAGAAAATTCCTTTCTTTGTAAATCATGAGTGAAAATATCAAAGCAATTAATTTTAATTTCAGAGAATTACAGCCAGTCGTATACGTTTTTAAGCAGTCTTGATAAATCTAAGGCTCTTGTAAAATCTTCCAAAAGGTCGTGGAATACCTGATTCACGATTTGTTAAAAGTGTTGATTTTGTGTGCTAAGAGTAAAAAAGTCTCAGTCTTTAATCCACGACATCGAATGAAACACTTTATCTCGTTCTTTTACGCTATCAGTGTTCTTGAATTTCGAGTTTTTCTAAATCATGACAAAAATAAACTTGATGTGCAGAAAGTAAAAACACTGTCCTTTAATAAATCCTTCCAAGAAATTAGTATTCAAGAAATTCAATTGGAAAACTATATACCATTATTTTTAATTATTTCAAATTTACGCATCCTATGACATTGAATACTACTGCAAAAAAAAGTTCTTCGAATTTTTCTACAACATGACAAAATAAGTAAAAAAGTAGTTCTGCCAATTTATTTCCTCGACTTCCCTATAGCACTTTCATTAGAAAATCTAACTATTTCAAAATATTATATTATAACTAATTTTCAATAGAATTCAGCAGAGAAGCATGTAATGATTTAATTTCAAACCCACATACCCCTCAGAGAACACAACCACAAAAACATCCTTTCTAAAGCACGTAACAATAAACACGAAGGTAAGGAAATAAAAAAAAGTAATTTTGTTAATCATGTTTTCAAATGCGACAACAGTTATCTTCGTTGAATGTATAGGTAATAGTTTTCACAAAATTCCATCACCCCATCCCATCCATCTACTCTGTTCCGCGTCCACTTATCCCACGTGGCAACCGCGAACAGTTCTTCGATTCTCCGCTAATCCATACCTTTGAATGTATGAGTGGCGAGCAGCAATAAGACTAATGAAAAGAAATGTGAGCTGGCAGCCCTATCGATTATACAATTAATAAGCCATAGCAAGAGGAGCGTCAAAGCAGACAGATGCGACACCAATACAATGTCGCTTTATATGCATGCGAAATGATCGCTCATCAGCGCCAGGTTTTCAAACTGGGTTTCTCGGATTCGGAAGTGGGGGATGCTCACAAATTGAAAAGAGGCATACTCTGGGAAAGCAACAAGAAACAATACGGTCAAGTACAAGGCGTGAATTCACCACTGAATATTCGTAAAAACAATCGTAATTATTTTTTCAATGATGATTTTGTTCAATAATACAGCTGTTTGAGAGGTTCATTACATATCCATTACAGTTTTTACTGCTGGTATTGGTGTGTGTTCCATTTATTTTTATCTCAAATTCACATGATTAGTTATATTTTGACTTACGGCAAAGTACCATGGGAAATACTTACTACAAAAAGGGTGTAAAATTTGGAAACCACTGCATATATTAAAATAACAGCTCGTCTGCAGCTCTCGATGATATTATCTTCCGACGGTGTTTCGCCAAGCACAAAAAAAAAAGGAGAGGGAGAGAGAAAAGGAAAAAAGAAGGAAAAGACGAAAAAAAGAAGAAAAGAAAGAAAAAGGAAAAAAAGAAAAGAAAACTATAGGTTCACCGCTCTGATTAGAACGAAGTCTTTGGTTTTCTTTGTGCTCGCGAGCATCCAGGCACCATTGTCCATTTTATCTTATGACCTTGGTAGTTTCCGGTTGATTCTCTCTCTCTCTCTCTCCCCCCCAGATCGTACTCGAAATCTCTTTCACAATTAGCATAAAAATAACTGCCTTAAAGTTCATTGTTTTTGTTTATACGACATGTATTGTACTTTTTGTATTTTTAGGATATCCAGCATTTTAGGTATTTTTAATTTTACATGATTACTTAAGAATTTTCAATACGCTCTAAACACCAATGACATATATCGTACTTTTATAATGTCATTTTTTAACAGATAATTACCGTTTCTCTTTGCTTTTTTTATTGCATGTATGTACAGGTAAAGTACATATACACATAAAGGAAAATATATATGAGATTAAGACACTATTGAGAATGAATCTGCCGTCCCCACCTCACCTTACGGATTAAGGATTTCATAGATGAAAAAAGTTAAGAATCCTTGACTTATACGTATAATGTAGTGTCTTTTATAGAAATTGAAACAAAATGTTGTGACTTGGACTATGTTACGGTAAAACATATATTGACTATTAAAAATTTATTATTTGATTGGGGTTGTTTATTAACGTCAAGCTTAGAAGCACCACGATGGCTGTTGGAGACGAACCTGGCTACTTAGAACCACGGTCAAGTGACAAGGATGACACCCGAATTAGTATTCTATTTTCTAATTTCCGCACCCTCCTAATGGGAGGAACAGATGATCCAAACAGATTTAACGTGTATCAGGCGCAGGTCTACCCGAAAAATTGTCTTTAGTGGAACTCAAGATTCTACCCCTCGACTTAATTGTAACAACCCCGCCCATGAGCTTATGACCATGATTCCGTGGCTACAGGGATCATGAAATTGGTTTTAATGTTTCGTTTGACTTTAAAATTTTTGTTTTTCTAAATAAAACATTGTATAAAAGGGATTTTAAAAAATAAAATATTTAAATAAGTATTCATTGATTTAAACGAGAGAATAGAAATCCCCCAGAATGACTAAGATTGAAAAAAGACAGTACGTGGAAAATTACATATAATGAAAAAAGGTAGTAAAGGGAGATATTTTTTCATAAAATTATGAGCGGATTATATTTGTCAAATGATCAACAAAGTATTTTTTTTCCAACTTAGCTTTTTTTTTCTTGGCATATTTATAGATTAAAACTAAACAAAAAACTGATACTGCCTTAATCTGGGTATTAAAAAACTTTGCAAGCAAATTAAGTTAAGAAACAGCGAGAAGTATTTCCTCAGGCTCATTTCTAATCACACTTTTACTTTGAAAATCTTTTGAAATCACTCTGCATTTTTTTTACAATTCGCAACCAATAATTTTTTTTGTACTTTTAAATTTAGCATGAATTACATTAGAATTATTCTAATGCAACATTAACTACACCACTTTAAAACTCCGTGATTACATTACAGTAATTCTACAAATAAACGTTTATGAAATTACAGGGAAAACATTATGAATTACAATTATATTCATCATATTAGAATAATTCATTAAAGTAAAAGTCAAACAGCTTGATCTAGATTTTGAAAACATTTTCAGATGGAGGATGCTTCCAGATTTCATATAAATTTGTGACATATTAACATATGCATCCGCTTTTTTTCAATAACTTCTTAAAAAATCAAAACATTCCAAAATTACACAGCTTTTCACTTGAATACGTAAAGTGAAAAATTCATTTATCATTTCACAATAGGAAACGAAATTTGGAACATTAAAAAAAAAAAAAAAAGGACTGAGTAGTATTATAAAATACATTGTTCTGGAAGGACAGTGAAGTTGGAATATAATATTAATGTTCAAGCATTTTTAATGTAAAGAAAAAGATCCAATTTTGAGTCATATTCATTAACAATACGTGTGTGAGAGCATTTATAATATAGCATTTATGAAATTGAAGTGAAATTCATCAAATTAGAGTAGTTCTAATATAAAATTTATCATGTCAATTTAAACTCATTGATTGCATTAGAGAAATTCTTTCATGTAACATTTTTTGATACACACTTGCGACGACATACTTTACTTAATGCTTAAAAGGTATCATGTGGGGAAAAAAATTACCTCATGTAAATTGTTTTTCTAATATTATTAAAAAAGTTAATAACGATTACATCAATTTTTCCTGTAACCATTTATGGCGTCACACAAAGAAAACAAAGCACAACAAAAAAAACTGATCTTGGGTGATATTTTAAAACAAAGTAAGTGAAATTTGTAAGTGTAAGTTTTTTTTTTCTTTTTTTTTCAATTTCTTCGTGTAGATTTGATTTGCTGTTAAGTACAGTGTGTCGTTGGGCTATTCATGATATTCTCTTCACTAACCTCGATGACTTTTATCAATTTGAATTGCATTAAATTACAATTTCTTCCTAAACAAAATTAAACGTTATTACATAAATTAAAAGAAGATAGATGTGAAATGAAGTTTATGGGACGAAATCATATATAAATGCGATTAAGGGAAAAGGATGAGAGATGGGAGACAAGGCCGTCTGGGAATTATTATTCAGATTGAAATTCTTCTGTTAGTTTTATGGATTGATGAGAGTTCCCCTAAAAGTATTAGTTTACGTAGTTACTGTCGAAGAGAGTTGTGAAATTAAGAACCAATGCAATGGCAACATAGATTTCTTATTTAATTCATAAACTAAGCTTGTGATTTAGGTTGAGATTCTAGAGAGAATGACATTAGGTATATTCTGCAGTGATAATAATTTAAGAATTCTGCTTTGTTCTTGCGTATCTTCAATCGGAATTCAGTAGTTTTTGAATAATATATTAGAGTGAGATATGACACAAAAGCTGGGTAATGAAGGGGTGATAGCCCATTTTCGTTCCTACGAAGTCAATTATATACCGAGAGGTAAAGAAATATTTGTTTTAGAAGTGTTTTATTCTCATTTTTTTTAGCCATGAAAATATATTTATAAATTGGCGTTCCCCCCCAAAAGTTTGAAATGGAAAAGACTATGCTAGAAACGGATAATCTTAGCGATTATGAGAACAATAATCGATAATGAAGAAGACAATGTAAAAGACTATAATGTGCAGAATGATTACGTAGACTTGATTGATAAAGAAATGATAGACGATGATGTGGACTTTAAGTTTATTTCAACTGTCGAAGGACTCGAAGATGGTCTTTAACTGTTTCTTAAGGACTACTGAACGCAGTGGGTATAAACTCAAACATCATTCTTGCATCTTGCAATGCTGTAAATGGTAAAGGAAACATTACCAGGCAAAATTATTCGATAGAATTAGGAATTTATCTCAATGAACGATTTCTTAAAGTACGATTAAAATTACCGAATAAACCGCTTAATCTGAGGAAAATAACATTAGAAATACTTAACGAAAAGGTTGAGGCCAATCAAGGAAAATGTTGTACACCTACAATGAAAGATGGTATAAAATATACTGTGAGATGTACAATATGTACCAATTTAATGTGTAAAAGGTACCGCAATATTAGTTGCAATAACTAAAAAGGTCGTTTTCTTAAAAAAATGAGCATGAACTAAGTAATTTTTATGTTATATCTAATGCCGCTTACGTCTTCGTTAAATTTATAAAAAATAAAATTCATTTTCTGGGGTGAGGGAGAGAGAAATTTCATCCATGATACAATTAAGGCTTCCTTTTACTGGCCTATTTGATTTCGTGAGCGTACTGTTAATCCAATGGAATTTCTACTATTGTTCTCAAATCTTTACTATTTCATCTATTCGAATGCAATAAAGTGCAAAAAATAATGAAGGTTTCAGTGGAATTACATTTTTCTCCAATTTTTAAAAATATTTTTGCTCTTATTTGAATTATTCGTTTGCAGGTTTTGAGGTATTTGAAAATATTCTAAAATATTTTCAAACCCCGAAGGGAAAATGTAATTACACAGAAACCTTATTTATTCATTTTTTTGCCCTTTTGGATACACTTTATTGATTCAAATAGATAAATAGTAAAGAATTGAGAATTGCAGTAGAAATTCTATAGAATTAATATTGCGTTCACGAAATAAAAATGGCCGATAAACGGGAGCCTTAATCGTTTTTTAAATGATACCTTTAAGGGTTAAACTCACTTGCTTGACATTTAATTTAAAATTACTCTTACTTAAAGCTGTACTTGGATGATTTCGTAGCACATAAAATCAACATACAACAGCATACTACCGATGGCGAATGACGGCTACAAATAATATCATGTGCCACTAATATATATCATACACCACCGGTGATACGAGTGTTCGCAAAGGTGTTAAATTACATTGGAATCCTTCTCACATTAGAGTAATTCTAATGTAAAATTTATTACATCACATTACAATTATTCTGATGCAGCACATTATTAGAAAATGTCAGAGTCAGACGTAATGCAATTAATTAAGTAAAGCGGATGGACCACAAACTCAGTAAAATGGAGACAGACTCAATCAAAAGGTTAATTGATTAACATTTCCATAGATTTATTAAAATGTCACTCAAGAATCCATAAAAGCGGAAAGGGTAATCAAATTCATTGTTCTGTTTGTTTTGATTTAAATAGATCTGTAGCTTCAAATGAAGGAAAATCTAAATTGGGGTTTATAGCGCAATTGCCAAATAAGATTATACCTCGCTAAGTATTCATAGGTAAATGTGATGTAGACGTCATTCATGGGTAAATTTTATGGAGGGAGGAGGACAAAAACTGACTGAAAGCAAGATGGGTCGTAAAAAGGAAAGGATCACCAGGTTATCCTGGGGACGCGTCAAATGCCAAAACATTAATTATCATAGAAAAGAACAAGAGTATCTAGAGATCATGGTACTTGTACTTTTACCTGATAAAGGTGAGAGTGATGGCGAAGTTTCATGGCACAAGAGCCAGGTATAGCTATGCTGCGCCAAAAACGATGTAACTAATCTAGATGTTACGAAAAAAGAAAAATTGGTTAATAAGTAGGGAAGACGAAAATAGAGAAGAATCGCTAGAGTATCCTTGAGTATGTCACCCTCTTTTAACAAAGGTACATAACACAATAGAAAAGGAAAATATTATAAAAGTGCTTCAAGCGAGTGTTTAACATACACATCTATTAAAGATGAGCGTCTGAAGGCCATATTCGTAAGTAATTGGGAAATAATACTAGATAATAATATTCACAACACTTCGGTCATCAAAAGGAACACCTTTTAAAGTTTCTGCTAGATCATCTATATTCTTTTTCGAAGTATAGACATTATTGCTATAGACATCTAATACTTAATCATGATCATTTTGCTTAGGAATGAAATAGAAACTTAAGTTTCTCAGAAGATTTTGTAGAAAGTATAATTAGAAGCAATCTCGGCAAAAATCATGAATCTACAAAAAACATACTACGAAATGTGTGGCAGCGTAAATACATTTTCAAAATACCATCACGAACATGAAGGAAAACAGCGTAAAATAATATGTAAACACAATTGCTATACAGCAGTGAAAAGCTCAGTAAACAGAACGTGATTTCAGATAGTGGTTTGAAAAGTTTCTAACTTTAATATAAAGATGGCAGCACTCATCAATAAAAGATAAGGAATATGGTTGCACCTCTTTTGACAAATATTCACCAAAATTTCAGCCATTTTGGATGCGTGATTGTTGTTTGACAATCGTTTGAGAGAGTTGGTGTGAATGTTTTTGTGAAAATGGAATTAATATCTGTCATTAAATATATGTTTTTGAAAGGCAATACGCCTTCGAAAATCAAAGTTGAATTGGACGCTGTGTACGAGAACTCTACACTATTATCTATCACCGTGAAATTTTGAACCGCTGAATTTAAACGTGGACGTATGAGCGTGGGAGATGATGAACTTACGGGAAGTCCGAAAACTACAATGACTGACGATAGCATCACTAAAGTTCATCAAAGGGTACTAGAAGACCATAAAATTAAAGTGACAGATATATCATAGGCTATGAATATGTCCAAAGAACGTGTTTATCTCATATTGAATAAAGATTTAGGCATGAGAAAGCTGTCCGCGCGTTGGGTGTCGTGCTTGCTCACGTTAGACAAAAATGATGTTCGCGTGATCATTTTCAATGCTTTGTTAGCGCAGCTTAGAAGAAAAAGATCAGAGTTTTGGGCCGATCAATCTCTGTAGATGAAACGTGGATACACCATTATACTCCCGCAACAAAAATATGGTCAAAACAGTCATCTGCAAAGTGACAACGTCAAAAAAAATAAAATCTGTTTTTTCGGTTGGGAAAGTGATGGCGATTGTTTTTTTTTTTTTTTTTTTTGGGATAGTTACTGAGTTATCTAAATCGATTATCTTCAAACAGGAAAAAACATTACAGAAGCATATTAAGCCTCATTATTTGACAAGCTGAAGGCAAAAATTAAGAAAAAAAGCAACAATGCAGAAAAAAAAAACTGTTTCTCCAAGACAATCCGCCGTCTTGGCGTACCTCAGCGGCTGCCATGATGAAAATCCACAAATTGCGGTTTGCACTCTTAACCACTCTCCTTACTCACCAGATCTAGCCCCCAAAGACTATTTTAGTGTTCCCTCTTCTAAAAATTGCAGAGATTTTCGTCAAATGAGGAGGCCATCACCTTCGTGAACAATTATTTAGCAGAGAAAGACGCCGTGTAATATTTGACGGGTTAAAGAGATGGGAACATTGCTGAGAGAAGTGTGCAGACTTACAAGGAGACTATGTAAAAAAATAAAAATAAACTTAAAGAAAAAAATGTCTTGTATTTTTGTTAGTTCGGTAACCTTTCAGAACACCCTCGTATCATGGAACTACTTCAAAATCAATTCTAAAAATGCAAGAGAAAACGCGTTTTAGAATGGTGTTTTAGAAACGTGCTACATCCCCAACACTCCCATTTTAATAAAGGGAGCATTTCACTTTCCTTTACAATTTTAGAATTCAATTTTCGAGCGTTCTATACTGCTGTTTGTAGAAAATGCAACACCATGAAAGAATCATCAGAATCAAATGAAATTTAATGCAGAAACGACTTGTACTGATACAAATAAATGATGAAATTTTCAAAACAAAAGAAACAAATTAAGCGTCCGAAATCAGTATTTGGTGCAGCCACCATGCGCTGCAATAAGTGCTGCTATACGACGTGGCATGGAGTCAAACAGATGTTGAATATCTGCTTGAGGAAGAGAATTCCATATCGCTTGTATGCGCAACCAAAGTTCGTCTTTGGAAACTGCAGGACGCGGATCACGAGCGAGACGCCGACCAACCATATCCCACACGTGCTCAATAGGCGACATATCCGGTGAATAAGCAGGCCAAGGAAGAAGTTGCATGCGTTGTGCTGAACAGAAGTCTCAAACAGTCCGCGCAACATGTGGGCGTGCATTATCCTGCTGAAAGATAGCTCCAGGGATGCCTTGAAGGAAAGGAACGACTTCGGGCTGTAGCACTTCACGGACGTACCTGTTGCTATTGAGATTACCCTCAATTCGTATCAAATTGGATCGTCCATGATACGAAATCGCACCCCAGACCATAACTCCGGGTGTTCGACCACTATGTCGTTCAATAATACACTCAGGAAGGCAGCGTTGACCGGCATAACGTCTAACACGAACACGGCCATCATGGGTCCACAAATTGAAGCGTGATTCATCTGAAAAGACAACTTGGTGCCAATCAGCTCGCCTGTCTCTGTGCTCAAGAGCCCACTGCCGACGCAGCCGTCGATGATTCACCGTGAGGGGAATCCTGTATAAAGGCACCCTTGCATGCAATCCACGGCGCAGCAGACGACGACGAATTGACGAAGCCGACAATTGTACACCTGTAGCAGTAGACCAACGTGCTGCCAGCTGCCTGGAGGAAGCTGTGCGATCATTCACCGCCATGCGGAGCAGGTGTCAATCATCGCGCTCTGACGTCACCTTCTGTCGTCCAGTGCCTGTTTTTCGAGTTGTTCGGTGCTCGTCGGTCCACTGCTTCCAAACTCGCATCACTGTGGAACTGTTCCGCTGCATACGAGCTGCTATTGCGCGATAGGAAAATCCTCCTTCTCGAAGGCCGATTATCCTCCCTCGTTCAAACTCCGTAAGTTGCTTGAATTTCTTATTCTTCCGTCGTGGAGGCATACTCAGGTCTCACTAAACGTTTGCCACTAACAAATGATCATAGACTTTTTTCAACGTCCCGCTACAGCACTTTATTTATACGCTTTCAGCATCAATTCAGAGGGCGCTGCGCGCGCCGCGCACGCGCGATGGCTCTGAAACTTTATTAATTTGCATAATATCCTATAATTGACATTTGCTGCGAATTTCATTTGATTCTGATGATTCCTTCATGGTGTTGCATTTTCTACAAACAGCAGTTTATGTTACAGTATTATAACTGTATTCGTACTGGAAAATGTTCTCGAAGCCCAGCAAGTGTTCTTCAGCTGCTGATAAAACAAATAAGTGACTAAAACAGCTTATCAAAATTTGTTTTCATTACTATTGTATTTCTTTCTTTTTTTTTCTTTTGATCTGTTATATATGATGGCAAGAATATTAAATTCCAATAATGTCTAATGTTTGATTTTAATTTTGTATTCGCCCAAATGATTAAATGCTTCGTTGAATATTTATGTCATATACAGATTAAATGCGTGTTTAATCGGTTAAAATTTTATAAAGAGGGATTAACATCTTTGCGCGCGCCGCGCACGCGCGATGGCTCTGAAACTTTATTAATTTGCATAATATCCTATAATTGACATTTGCTGCGAATTTCATTTGATTCTGATGATTCCTTCATGGTGTTGCATTTTCTACAAACAGCAGTTTATTTATCGAATTCTCATCAATAGCACATTTACAGATTAATTAATGCCTCTTTTATATTTTAAAAGCAAAATAAAAAAATAAAAATTTGACATCTCAGGCACCTTAAAATATATGTATTAAGAAACTTTGATTCTCTCTTTTATTACAAATATTTTTTCTTCCTTTTCAATCTAATATAAGCTCGGAATAATTAATATCAATTTATTATTTCCTTAAAATCTTAAGACCTTCGTTACCAAACACGAGTGAGTTTCGAATGCAAATTATAATACATTATTTCCTTGTTCTCTCAAGTTATTGAATCCAAACCAATTCAACTTCCATCATTACCAAAATTGTGTTAGGGACTGTAATTTCGTTCTCAAAACCGAAGTGGTAATTTCGGAAGCTCATCAATTCCATTAACCCAAAAGTTTTGAGTGTTCCAATTACAGGTCGCCGTTTGGAAACAACCTCTTCCAATCGATGCGTTTTAAGCCATCAATTTCATTACCTGAAAAGTTTTGAATATTCCAGTAGGACCCTTTGAGCTCCCAATTACAGTTCGCGTCGTGTGGGGGAAAGACTCTTCAATCGGATGCATTTTAACATTCGAATTATTGCTAATGACATATTGTGGAAGCACCTGTTGCCGTACTTGACTGTTCCACTTGTTGAACAGTTCGTTCCATTAATTTGACATTTCCACCCACTTCTGTTCAAACGGAAAAGTGAAGGGGCATCTGATTTTCGATGTAGATTGAGAATTACCGGAATAATTTATAATTTCTTGGAGGTTTCTCGATACTTTGGAGCGTTATTCCGCTTGAAGTACTTTCTTGATGCTAATTATCAGGAAACAAAATTTGTTTGCTTATTTTAAAGAATTGGTATTTAATTCATTGGTAGAGGAAAACAAGTTGAAACTCATACATATCTTAGATAATAAGAATTTGAACCAATTATTTTTTAAAAGTAACAGACGTCTTCGAAAAGGAAAAATGAGTTTATTTTTATGCCAAATTTAAGTTTCTTTAACCTCCAAAAATTAAGGAAATGAGATAGAGATGTTGTGATTTTAAATGGCGTAAGAACTAAATGAGGCTATAGTGCGCCAAGTATGGTGTAACTGTGATCTAAATGCTTTAAAAATGGATAAAAAGTAAAAATTTGTTGACAAGAGGGGGGGGGGAACAAAAAGAGAGAAGGATAATTAGGCTATCTTGGGGTCCCGTTACCCGTCTTTACCTCAGCCAGTAAGACCCATGGGAAAGAAAAAAAAATCACCAAGTAAAAGCAACGGAAGTTATATTTTAACGTTGTGATATCTGTGTATCTACGAGAGGGAGCTGGAAAGATTCCTACATAACAAAGGTAAAAAAAAAATTCTTTAAATTTATTTTTGTTATTCTACATACTCTACTGGTAAATCTACACACTTTTCCCAGCGATGCTCTCATCTCTTTAATCTGACCAAATAGTACTCGGCGTCTTTCTCTGCTAAATAATTGTTCACGAAGGTGGTGGGCTCCACATTTGAAGAAAATCTCTGCAATTTTTAGAAGGGGGAACAAAAAAAAAGTCTTTTGGGGCTAGATCTGGTGAGTAAGGAGAGTGTTAAGAGTTCAAACCGTAATTTGCGAATTTCTCCTTGGCAGACGCTGAGGTGTGAGATGGTGGATTGTCTTGGTGAAACATAATTTTTTTTCTGCATTTGTTGCCTTTTTTCCCACAATTTCTGCCTTCAGCTTGTGAAGTAAAAAAAAAAGATATGTAGTACGCTCCTGTAATAGTTTCTCCTATTTGAAGATAATCGATTAGGATAACTCCATGACTATCGCAAAAAACAGTCACTCTCACTTTTCCAGCCAAAAAAACAGGTTTTTTTTTGGAGCCGATTTCCCCTCCGCAGTCCATTGTTTTGACTGTATTTCTATTTCGGGCGCAAAATGGTGTATCCAAGTTCCATTTACAGTTATTAATCGGTGTCCAAATTCTGATTTATTGTGCCTAAACTGTGTCAACAAAGTGTTGAAAATGTTCAATTGAACACGTTTTTGGTCTAAAGTGAGCAAACACGGCACCCAACGAGAGGACTGCTTTCTCATGCCTAAATCTTGATTCAATATTTGACAAACACATACTTTGGACATATTCATAGCCTCTCCTATCTCTCTCTCTTTAATTCGACTGTCGTCTAGCATCAGTCTTTTGGCCATCTTGAACGTTTATCGTCTGCCACACTAGTAGGGCCTCATTTAAATTCAGCTATCCAAAATTTCACGAAGTTATGTAATGGCGCAGATTCCCTGTACACAGCATCCAACTAATATCTGATTTGCCGATACGTATTGCATTTCAAAAACAAATATTTAATGACAGTACAAAACGAGATTTTTTCCATTTTCATAAAAATACTCGCTTCGACTCGCTCAAATGATTGTCAAACAATAACTGCGCGTCCGAAATGGCTGAAACCATGAGGAGTGTCTGTCAAAAGATGCGCAACCACAATTTCTAGTTCTTATTGATGAGTGCTGGCATCTTCACGAAAAGGTCGGAAGCTTATCAGACTTCCCTCAAAAATGAGAAAAAAAATCACAATTATTTTAATTAATAATTATGTATTAGCACTTAATAATTAGTAGCCTTACATTTGTAGTAATACGTGCATGAACCTTTAGGTACATCTCACATTGAAATCCACTGCCTTTATAATTTTGAAAACATGCTGAACACTTTTAAAAGCAACATTATATACAATGAACAGTAATTATAGAAGTTAAGAAATTTATCATTTTTTTTAAAAAAATTTCCCTCAATTTGTATATAAACGTTTTGCTATTCTTTAAATATGTGAGTAATTACTAGAAAAAATATTAAAAAAAATCATTAACTCTGTACAAAATAACCTTGTTTTATAATGTGGAAAATACAATCACTATATGGATAAAATATAGATTTTAGAGAGAAGTGTATTAGAAATCTAAAAATACACATTTGAGAAAAACACCAATACATATATATTTTGTATGGCATGGCACATTTGTTTGCAGATTCAAAATCCAATTTTCTAGAGATCTCTTTACCAATTTTATATAAATAATGCGTCTATAGACTCAGGGAAGTGACCTCCATTTTGTTAATAGAAAAATCAAGAAACACAAGAAATGAAGCATTCGATATACCTGAATTCAATAAAAAGTTCATTTCATTAATTGGACACTTACACTCATTCTGCTCATTTGGTAATACAAAGAAATTGTTGGTATGATATGTAGATTAAAAACTGCAGGATAAAGTTTTGGTGTATTTCTAAATATTTTTTCTGTTATACATTCGAAACTATTTGACATGTGAATGGCTTTAAAATAAAATATTTTGGTCAGTTTTATTGGCACAAATTTTTATTTGACCAAGTCTCTCCTAATATTCGTTAAATTACAAAATCTGATTTCTTAAATACATAAAATGATTAATGAAACCAATCATTACATATTAATATATGATCTAAATTCAGGTTAATATAGGAAGAAACATGCAAGTATTGGATGAGAAGCAAAAACCGAAAATACGGAAAAAAGAATCGCTAAGTCCTCCAGGAGGAGTATGATCCGTTTCATCAAATGAAATAAACTCCTTGTGAGAAAGGAAGATTACTAATTATTTCGTATTCGAAAATTCTTCTCGCATACTTCTGAAAGTCTATAATTTGAGTTGTAGTTCCTATTCACTAAAATTAATATTTATGAGAGTTACATACGAATCAATTTTAAAAACCCATTTTATATATGGTTTTTAAAAATTTTATTTAAACCGTACATAAATGTAGTGTTTCAGGACCATAGTATTTGTACACTCAACTGGGTTGAAACTCATTGGCCCCAAACAGAATAAAATTAGAAAATAAGTTATTGGTGGTTATAGCGAAATACCCAAGTTTGGCCTATACAGAACAAAAAACCATAATTTATTTTCTATAGAGTTTGATACAAAGCAGTGAGAAGACCACAAGTATTTTAATCTTTTAAACATGTGATATGAATCGATAAGATCCGATCTTTAGACTTTGATTTTACATAGGGTCACATACTGAATTAATGGCGATGGATTAAGTCTTTCAAGGCAATAAATAAATGGCAAAGAGAAAATATAAACTGATATATCAATCATCAAAATTCGACAACATTTCAGGATATGGAGAATATGATGGTAAAGGTAATGAGTGGCGCAAGAGCCAGATATAACTATAATGCGCCAAACAAAGCGCAACTGTGATCTAGACGTTTGAAAAAACTTTAAAAAAATTAAAACTTGATTAACAAAAATAAGTTTCGAAAATAGATATTGATTGCAAAGATACATAAAGGACGAATTATCCAAGTTTACTGCACAGTAAACATCATGAGAAAGAAAAAATATCGCTAGGGTGCCTCAGGGTCATGAGGCTCGTATCTACCTCAAGAAGGTAAGGTGAAGAATGACTGAACATACATGTTAACTCTTATCATTCGATATTTATTATAATGCATTCCACCATATCGAGAGAGGGGTATATTACATACGTAAGAATAAAACAAAAAAGTGTGTGTGAACCAAAAAACAACATGCATGATAATTTAATCCCTTATTGCTGAATTTAATTTTATAACCTTCCATCTTTTAAAACGTTATTTTTTCCCTAACAGTTCCGTAAGTGTGAACATTTTGAATAAATACTTCGTTAATGTTTGCTGTTTGCTTCCTCCAAAACGATTCGTCTTTTGAAACAAACTCGACAATCTTTATTTCCAGAGCTTAAATGTATATTTTGCTCGCCAAGTTACTTTTCTTTTTCAAACGTTGATCCTGTGGTTACATTTTCTTCCTCTCAATTTGTGTAGTGTCTAGCTACTGTTGGCAATGGATTACTGTAATTGGCGTAAGGGGAGACGGATGTTGACCTTCCGGAGAGAAGTGGGTATTAGAAAAAGCTCTGGTCTAAGCGCAACGTACAGCGCTGATACGTGAAAACCTACTGAATAGAAGGAGTTGTTTTAGAATCAGTTTTTATTTGAGCGCAACGTACCGCGCACATTGAAAGTTTTACTTCTCCTGAGTATTTATGTAAATATATATATTTTAAAAAACTCTGGTACCTTGGTTTGTTTTATGGAGAAGGGGAAATACTACAATTGGATATAACTAACCTCTAACAAATCTGAAATAATTTAAAGGAATTTCGTGTTTTTCTTCACATACTTCTTTGTACAGAATTTAAGCATTAACAGCGCAAATCTCCAGAAATTTTGGCTATAGTTTGAATAATTTATGGGCATTTTATCGAGAGGACCGTAAACTTATGTACATACCTATTCTATATTAGAAGTATTCATTTAAATATGTATAGTACAGGAGGTATAAACAATATCACTGCAACGGTGTCTTTAGAGTGTTATGAGTTAACGCCTAAGAATGAAATAATTAAAAAAAAATCACATGAAAAAATTTGAAAAAAGTTGTTTAAAAAACGGCAGCAGTTTATTTTGTACATTTCGTTGTCCATTAATAATTTTGGGATTCGAACCCACAGCCATCAAGTTGTTTCTCTATTTATTTGAAGATAAATAGGTCACAAATTAAGATATCTTTTAATAGGGTTGACAAAATATTTTAATAGTGTTAAATCAGATATCAATTTTATACTGCCAAATAAACATAAGATGTATTGAACTTTTTCTGGCTGTTTATTTCTCCTCGACACAAGATGTGTTATTTATAGTCAATAAGCTCGTGATTTTGAGCCGTAGTTATATGATGAGGTCTATATATAAGTTGACCTTCCGTTTTCTACACCCCCACCCCGCCACTCTAACATCAGAACTTATGGCCCTAGAGACTGAACATAAAATAAACCCTTGCAGGACAAGTATTTAATACAATGAACAAATAAATGATTGTGAGGTGTTATGGGGAAGTTTATTTAGGTTATGCTGTGTCAAACATCTGTCAAAAATAAGCAACTTCTTAAATTTCAAAAGCAAAATAAATAAATAAAACGAAATAAAATGTAGAAATAAAAGCAATTTGGGTAAGGTCACAATCTTGAATTGGTACAAAAAGCCTTTTTCTAAAAAAAAGAAGCAAATAAATTACAAAGAGAGTTTTCCCCTACCAAGTCAGACAAGTTTAAAATAAACGAATTAAATAAATATATTACGTTGATGAAGAAACTTTGGTTTGGTTTTATTAACGTCACACTAGAAGCAACAGAGGGATATTAGCGACGGAACTCGCAATTATGAACCTCTGTCAAGTAACGAAGACGACACCTAGGAGCACCTCCTTTGCCTAATTTCCACATCACATGATGATTAAAGACAGAATAAACAATTAAATGGGATAAAAAGTATACGAGACATTGCAGAAAGAACACTCGAGAATATTCTCTCTCGCCAAACAAACGGTGCATATACGTCCTATGCAAAGACGAGTCAGTTTGTTGCTCTTTGTGTTGGAATATTAGATCGTGCTCCAATAGCAAGTTTTACTGAGTGAAGTTTATTGTGGGCTTAGGAACTCAACAGGGCTTTAATAGAACCAGTATCCGCACACGCGGCTCGACTATAAGCTTACAGGCCTCGAGCAATAACCACTAGATTACTGCTGCCTCATATACTTGACAGAAATGAATACTAAGAATTTAAAATCAAGTGTATCAGTATTGATTTATGCATCACTAAAGATAACTAGATATCTGGCAACGTATCTATTGTTTCCAACACAATCAAAGCTTATGTGAAAAAAAAGAAGAGTAAAATAACTAATTTTAAAAGTAAATATTTTATTGATCATAATGAATAAAGTACACTTTTGAGATTCACGATATACATTTAAACTCATCTTTCTCATAACAAACAAGAGGATAGGAAAGTTTCTTTGTTTTTCACAGAAATAGAAACCTTTCTTTAAAATTCATCCCTATGCCAGCATCCTGATTCAAATTTCTGATTTTGTTAGCTCTTGCTGTTTGACGAACAAAGCTCTTTTCTTTTTCCACATGAATTTGATTACCCGTTGATATCAGAATCGCCCGTGAGAAAATCAGAATTTTCTTTTTTAAAGCAGATATCTGATTATGTAGAGGAAAGGGAAAGAGAGGGATAGAAAAAAAGATTCCTGAACTTCTCTCTCTTCTTCTCTTCAATATGAGTGTGCTCATAGCGCAAGTTCTGATTTCGCTTCGGAGAAAATAGAAGTCAGAACCAGCTACAAAACGAAAGGTGCATGCTTATTATTAGATTCTGCAAATTTTCAGTTGGAAGAAACTGTACAAAGAAACAAATACAAAACAAAAATAAGTTAGCTTATCAATGCGCTCTTTTTTTTAGCTGAGCATATGTAGCATATAGTTAAAATTAAATTAATATACAATGTCCATAATTCAAAGCAATTTATTTTTAATTATCAGGTGATGAAATCATTTATAAGTGAAATGTTAGTGAATGTATTCAAGACGTCTATTTCTTCTTAATATAAAGGTCAATAAAACTCAATTTTGATCCTTGATCGCCCCTAGAGCTCGAACTCCGCTCTTCACATACACACCACACCATCATGAAGACTTTGACTTCAAAACCGAACTTTGGCTGCATACTACTTTGGTCTTGATAAAGTTTCCGGAGTTGGTCAATGACACTTTGTTAACATTATTTACAGTATTTTTATCTTATTTTCATCCGATGTACTGTCTTCCTGCATTTACAGATTTGTTCCAACATTCATACAACTGGTTAAAACGCTGCCGGAAACCATTTTTAGAAAATTTGTTCAGCTACGTTTTCTATCATCTCTCCTAATTCAGCAAGTTGGTATTCCGTCAATTTAATTTTCAACTGAGGAATGTGAATGATGGTAGAGTTAAATGGCACAGATGTAGTCATGCTACGCCAAGCAAAATTTAACTGCGATCTAGACAAGGTATATCCAATCCAAAAGACTTTGCGGGTCACTTTGGAAACACATTTTATTCAAGCGGGCTGCATTAGAAACCATTTTATTCAGGCAGGACGCATCGGAAATACATTTTATTACGGTGGTCCGCATTATATATATATATATTAGTGTGTGAGAGCAAGCAAGTGATGAATTCGATGCCGATTCAAATTCTCACGTTAAAAACTTTTACAATTTTCACCTTTCGAGTCGTGGAAAGTGACTAGTCCTCCTGAACCTTATTAGAGAAATCAAGAACATTCTGCTATAAATTAAGGGAAATTACATTTTATTGAATTAAATATATTTGCTCAAAATACAATTTAAAAAACTTACAACATAACACTGGCGCTAAATTATTAGCGATCAAAAGACATCGAGCTCTCAGTCTGTTTGGAACAATATGAGTCTGCGTCAAATATATTAGACTTTCCGCAGATAGTCTGGCTGCTGCTATTTCGCATGTTATGCGTATCGCATTCCCTCCCTACTTCTAGAATGAACACACGTGCTCTTCAGTAAGTTTGCTGGTGAGTTATAGATTGTGTATTGCCCAATCGTACTAGATGGCCCATGCACTTTTTAAAACGAGCATTGTAATTGTTTCTGAAAAAGATTAAAGAAAAATTGTGATAAAAGTTGAGTCAGGTTGTGAGTTATTCCCATCGTAGTAAGGTATGATATGGACGACTTAAGGTAGGATGTTCTTTAGTGATTTTATGTACAATAACAGTTTAAATCTTTATTCTGATGACACAGCTCTGCGGGTCATAGGTTGGACAGGTCTGATCTAGAAATTTAATAAAAGAAGGGAATTTAAAAATGGTTGACTAGATGGAAGATCGAAAATAGAGAAAGAGTCCGGATGCACCTGTTTAATAAGAGTAAGCCTCAAGAGGAAGATAAAGTTCACTTGGGTGTCCAAGGTCATGCTGCACGTACCTACCTAAAGAAGTTATGTCCCTGAAGGTATGTAGCTGAGGAAACAGAAAAATTTGTACTGGTTCTAGGTCGAGAGAAAAGGGAAAGTGTTCCAGAGAGGTACTTTCTACTTGATAGAGATACCTGGCGTTATGGATAGGATCTCTATATTATGTCAAGCAACTGTAAGGCGAGATATTCCAAGCATGTATATTTGACTCAGATCACATTGTGACGTTTGTCCGTCATTATTCGGCTCATATGCCTTATCTCAAACTAATATATTAATAAAAAAAACCCTGCTAAACTCCTTTCGAAGACAGATTCTTTATTTATTATCTTTCTGAGATCACGCTTTCTCTAGAATCTCAAACAACATCTTAAATTGTGATTTAAATAAGAAATCCATCTTACCATTTCACTCGCTTTTAATTTCATTATTCTCTTCTACAATAACTACGTAGCTTAATATTTTTAGTGGTACTCTCTTCAACCCACAAAACTAACAAAAGAATTTTGATCTAAATAATAATTAACTGACAGCTAATCGTTATCCTTCATCTCTCCCTTCTTTTTTCATTAATTGCATAGATTTTATATATCATTATGTCTGAATCAATTCATTTCACTTCTATTTTCAACTAATTTAACCAATCACGTTTTACATCGGTTGGGAAGAAATTTTAATTTTTTGCAAAACAAATTACTGTAAAGTCCCCTAGATTAGTGAAGAGGAAATCACAAATAGCCCAAAGGTATACCATTTCTAAAAGTTCACTGGTATAGGATTTAGTTATTAAAATCTATATACTGCTTAGAGTTACTAAGATAAGTAGAATTCTTCATTATAATATTATAATAATTGATCAATAACACGATTAAATTAGAAGCTCCAGATGAATTCATTTTATCAAAATTAGTTAACAAAGTGTGAATGAAATAGTTATAGAAATATTTAGCTGAATGTTGTTGCGTAAATTCTCTCTTATTATTAAACATGAAAACAATTAGTTACAATGTGCTCTTTAACCTTCAAGAAGAGGTGAAAATCCAGAGGTATAGTGACGTTTCGCTGCTTCAACCTCCCCTCCCTACAAGTAACCATCACTTTCAGTTCTCAGCAATTCGGAACATATGCATCACGAGGATCAAACATGTAGCTTTCAGATACATTAGAGATTTTGTAAATTAGATAACAAATCTAAAAGTTATGTCTATGGATGTATTATTTACATAGCGGTATTCATTCATGGAGGAATTAATCAAGTGACATATATTTGTCACATGCTTAAAAATATTGATCGTGTGATTGTTTATTACCTCTGCACATAGATGCAATCAAGTGTCTATTTGCAGTGAACCTTGTACTTTTGAAACCTAGATCAAGTGACGAGGATGTGTCAGAGGTGGCAACTCCCTCGTCAAGCTTCCACACAATGCCTATTGAAGAAATCGGATCTGCGACAGATTTAACGGGAATCCGCCCCGCTATATGGCGCAACTTTAGTGTTATCAAGACTTGAACTCATGACTGTAAGGAAATAATACTGACCGAAAGTACGGACCAGGAACACAAGGCTATCACGAATATAGGAATTGTACGGATTTGGTATACATGAATCAATCAATTTTCGTATTTTTAATACATAGGTTTTGATACCCATTTTCTCTAATTTCAGTAAAAATAAAAACTAAAAAAACTAGATTCAGGTTTAGCTATAACCAGGTAATCACTAATAAGTATGTGTGAATATCATAACATCAAACACACATTAAATATTACTATTTTATTTATGGGCTGAATGGTTTCAAAATGCTTTAAAAAATAGATAATCTCGAAATTTTCAATTAATCATTAGATTTTTGATCATTTCAGTTATTAAATTTGACAGCATGCGCAGCAAAAAAAATCTTCAAAAATAAAAACATTGAAATTACTGCGTTTTATGAAAATATTGCCATGGTTTTCGAGAGAACTGCCAAAACTTACAATTTAATCCATACTTCTAAACTGTAGTATTTTTTCTACGTCACTTCTTCGAAGTTGAACTATATTTTATGGAAAAAAAACACGCCCCAGACAAATCAAAACAGGTATACAGCGCAGTAAGCTTCGACATTTACATGACTGTCTGTTTAAACTCTTCAGCTAAACCAAGAAAAACGACCCAATTCGATTTAACTGTTCGATTCTCCCCACTAAAAGCGGAGGGAATACTAGAGTTCTTTTTCTGTTATCTTACTTATATATTCTTTAGTGTAAATCAAAAACCAATTGAGATAGAAATTTATTCCCCAATCTCTCCATTTGTCTGCGTTTTCCCTTTTTTAAATCCCTATTTCTAACATCCTTTCTATGCCCAATTTATATTGGATAAGGGTAAAATATGGAACGGACGTGTATCTTTTTATTGCTGTTTTCCTATGCCATTTTCAGGCATGTTGTTAAAAAAAAGAGAAATTGTAAGCAGATTTTCTCAATTGATAAAGAGAACAGTATACTGGCTCGAATTTGTTTGTAAAACAGGATTCTTTTTCATTTCGATCTTTTTAAATAAAAATCGAGTACTGTGTATTAATTTAAACAAAAACCAATGAATTAATTTGGTTTGTTTGAATAGTTTTCAAATAGCCTATCTTTTAGATTATGCAATGGATTATCAATAACGGTCCTTGCCTATTCAGAGCCACTATTGAGTAATGACGATGAAACGTACTTAACTTACAAACAAATTGTGCCTGATTGATCAAATATGGGTTCAAGTATCCATGTTGTAAAGAGGGTCCTGATGTACATTTCCCATTAACTAATCTTTGGGGTTATTTTATTACATTATTTGGATTGAAAACTCGCCTTGTGAAAGAACCGTGACTTACGTAAATTTGAGTAACTGCTTCAATTATGGATTGTATGTTAACATTGCTTTCAGAAGCAACTTCAAAGCTATTGGTGACGGATCTTCTCACCTGACTGGAGCTCAAACTTGTAATACTAGTGCTGGCACGTTTCCTCCAGTCTTCCATATCACGCCTACTAAGAACTTGGAGCACCGAGAAATTTAACGAACATCAACCCCACTCGATGGGCTTTTAGTGGAATTAGCACTCGAATCCACGACTCGAAGGAAACAATGCCGACCATAAGTTCGTGACTATGGTGACTCGTCTAGCAAGGCCACTAGGGAGATTTCGATAGTAAGCATAAACATCGACTAAATCAACAGAATGTAATACAAAACCACATTTATTGGCGCTTTATTTTTTGAAGTTTAGATTAATATAAGTTTAGTTTTATTAACGTCGCACTAGAAGTAACACGGGAGCTATTGGAGACGGTCCTCGTAATTTTGAACCTCAGTCAAGTGACGAGGACGACACCTGTGCTGGCATCCCCTCTCCTAACTTCCACACCACGACAACAGGTGGACTTTGGGTCCCGACAGATTTAACGTGCATCAGTCGTGGCTATACAGCGAATCTTTAGTGAAAAAGGCTCGAACCAGCGACTCAACGAAAAGCACCGGCCACGAATTTGAAACCATGACCACAAGGCTATCGTGACTTTATTTTTTGAAGAGGAGTAGAAATAACTATATGGAAATAAATTACAAATTAACAAAAATTAAGCTTTAGTTGAGTAACACAATATGAATTCTGAAAATAAAAAAATTAATTTACAGGAGGAATATTTTTATTTAAATGTTTCAGTTCAAAAAATAAATCTAAGAAATGCGGTAGGTATTTGAATATGATTTTTCTCTAATTTTTATGTACTGTATATTTCCTATAATTAAGTTCTGTTGGAAAAAAGAAGCTTGCAAAAAATTAAATATCAAATTTACTTTAAGATATTAAATTTCAAGTAATAAAGGAGAAATCTACATAAAATATATAATTTATATCTTGAAACGCAGAAAAATGTAAAGAAATATGTGTTAAAATTATGAGCAATTAAATATTTTTCTTCAGATAATCTTTGTTTTTAATTATCCTTATTTTTCTCTCGTCTCCTAATTATAATTAGAAAACCAAACCTAAATATTGTGACTGCGTCATAATAAACAATTATTTTCCTTAAAAGTAATACTTTACATACAGAAAGTAAGGACATGAAATGTTTGGCATTTATTTCATGCAAAAACGTCAAAATATAAAAAAAATACAATATTATTATTATTATTATTATTTTTTTCAATTTTACTTTTTTATTTATGACAAAAAGAAAAACCATTTTGAGACGCTTTTCTAAATCCGAGATAACACAATTATATAAAGCTCTATTCTGTCTCAGAAGTTCTTAAGGGAAAACAGTGTCCTTAAAAAAGACCAAAATACCGAAAAAAAAAATTTAACTTATTTTATTTGCAGGACTTTTCTAAATATATTTACAAAATTTAATAGCCCAGCTGCTTTAATTATCGAGTTATTTAAATTTCCTTCACAGTGCGTTAAGTCATTAACTGAACTTCAAAATTATAAACTACTTTTTCTCAGTTTTTTATTTTTTATGACAGTCCTGTCATGCATTTAAAATGTTATGGTCTTTTTTGTAATGAATATAAAGTTTGAATTTTTTTATTAATATTTTGCTTGTTTGATAACGTATTTGATAATTCGTTGCATGGAATCAGAATTTAAAAATACTATAAAACTTGTAATATTTTTAAAAATCCGCAAAATTAATTATAGCGGTTTTTTTTTTACTGTTTTTCGTAGTGACTGATAAAACTTTTTCTAAAAACTATAAATGACATTAGAACAAAAAAAACCATACACAGAAATGTGAGAAATACTTCTAAGAATTTGAAAAAATATTGTTTAAAAAAATATTAAAATTTGTAGTAGTTAGAATTTTAAAATATTGAAAATTATTTTGAAAATAGTTTAAAATATTAAATTATCGTTTATAAATTAAATTATAAATAAATTAAATTGCAAACATCTAATTTCTTTAAAAAATGCTGACAGGGTACTGTGTTCTTTAATTTACAATAAAACGTCTTAAATATCAATTTTCAGAATATAGACTTTCTTAATTTTTAAAATTATATTCTCAAAATATTTCAATTCCATGTCATCGGATTTTCCCTTTTTAACAAAAAAATATACTTATTGGGGATTAGACGCATTTTACTGTATCAGAATTTAACTTTTTTAAGGGTTGCATAAAATCAAACGATTTAAATAAATTGATTTGCTAATTTTAAAAATAAAGATTAGTTTTTTTCCCTCATGCACGTGGATTCTTTTTATTACTATAAAAACTCTGTTTTTGAAATATTTTTTTTAAAATTTTATGTTAGCTCGATTTGTTTCCCACTTGAAATATTTAAAAATTGCAAAATCAAAACTTAAAAAAAGATTTAACTACTGTACAATATTTTACTTTTCTGTTTATAAGCCTTTTGGGAATTTTTTTTATGTATTGACACTGTATAACATATACATCTATAAAAGAGTTTCAACAATAAACTACCTTGCATTCAATTTACATTCCATTCCCGATATATGATAATGCACAAAAACTTAAAACGTACCAAAAAGAGTAGTTATAATAGCGATTTTCACTAATTTAACATAACTCTCTTTCCATTTTAAATAAAATTTGAAGGATACTTTTATGGGTTCCTCCAGTACTAACTATTGATAAATCCTAATACAAAAGAAGATTAAAAAAACACAGGTAAAAAAAAGTAATGATATTGGCTCTTCAAAGGATTTCTTTTGAGTCGATGAGTTATATTGTGGTATTCCCTTCACTGATCTTGGAAACTTTTCAATTCAAATTATTTAAAATGAAATCTCTTCCAATGAAATGAAACATAACTTCAAATGATTAGATTGAAAATATGAAGTGTAATGAATAGAAATTAGGAAATGTAGTGAATAGATTTTAGTGAATCTAATAGAAATTAGGAAGGTTAGTGAATAGATTTTAATGAATCTAATAGAAATTAGGAAGGTTAGTGAATAGATTTTAATGAACATAATAGAAATTAGGAAGGTTAGTTAATAAATTTTAATGAACATAATAGAAATTAGGAAGGTTAGTTAATAGATTTTAATGAATATAATAGAAATTAGGAAGGTTAGTGGATAGAATTTAGGAAGTATAGTGAATAGTTTGTAGTGAATAAAAGAAATTATGGAGTGTAGCTAATAACTTTAACTCATGTATTGTCTCTGGTCATATGTGATTCATACTAGAATCATATATGACACATGGACGCGTAGATTAGAAGTCATTAATTTGGATATTCAACTGCAATGACAAATATCAAACTAAACATAGCTCAGAAACTAGAACGTAGCAAGAAATACAGTGATAATTTGCAAAAATGTAGTATTCGGCAGGAAATGTGTGTGTATGATTCAGCAATCTTAACCTATTTAAGGGATGTATTAATATGTGACGTCTGGCTATATCTAGATTTTCTGCTCACATTTAAAATGAAATCCTTTCCACAAAAGGAAACGTGACTTATGCTGATAAGCTTGAAATGACGAAGAAGAATGGATAGATTAGAAATTATACTTATAAGTAGCGATGAAACGAATAATCAGGATTTATAAAATAAGAAGTTAGTTAGTTGATGTTAGAACTAGTGAGAATGGTAGTGAATAAAGGTGCGAGCCGGATCCCATTGTTCTTAGCTGAAGAAGCGATCGGAGGAATCCCAGAAGATTTCGGAAGGGGGTTCAAAACCCATAGCCATCCCACTTAATCTATTCACTCTAACTCTATTGAGTTGTTAAGTTTTAAAATGATCTGGTATTCTAAATGTTTATTCAAATGTGTCTAGAGAATCTATCAATAGAGAGAAATTAATAATAATTCTCTCTAATATTCAAGAAAGAGAATGATATTAAATTGTTTAGTTGCATTATATTTTATTCCGTCTCTTTATTAGACTATGTTTCACTCTTTCTAATTCAGATTAATGGCAAACGAAGATAATAATTAGCAGGTGTTACAGTTTAGCATAATATATTCTATATTAAGTGAAAATTAATATAGTCCAATTATGGATTTCGTCTTTACTAAAAATTGATGAATCCAAATATAAAAGTACATAAGAACATAAATATAAAAGTACATAAGAACATAGATAAAAAAAAAGAACGACATTAGTTCATCAGAGGAATTTTTTAACTAAATTAAAATACCTTCCATACTAATTAAATAAGTTTTGAACTAATCCACTTATAGATTCCACTCTTCATAACTATTGATGAATGCAGATACAGAATTAGATTAAAAAAATAACAGGATGAAACAAAGTTATACTAGTTCATTTATGGATTTCTTTGTGTTGAAGTTATTTAATAAAAAGTTCAGCTCTTATTAAACACACTTAACATTTTAAGCCAAATAATACATAGCAGAATTGTATTCCTCCGTGCAAAACAGAAAATTTATGATCAATATCCTGTCTTTCTCAAAACAAGCAAAATAAATAAATACAGAATCACTAGGAATATATTTAACTAGCAAATTTATTCTGCATGACTTGAATCTGCCTGAAACAAAAACAAAAAAATTCTAAATCCTATCTGATTTGATCAAATGTAGCCATGTAAAATACCAGCTGATTATTATTTGATTCACTATCTTTGTAATTCTAATAATATAGTTACTAAATGACACAGTCTAATGGAGAGCAAGACAAGTGGTAATCAATATTATTTTATTAAAGCTGTGAATATTTAAAGTCTTATCCTTCCTATTCTCTCTGTGATAATATTTGTCTGGGTGAGCCTGAATTATAGTTTAGAATATAAATTTAATTCCTTTTTTACCTAATCAATGGGGTTCGAGTGAATAAACAAACTGGAGTTGAGGGTGCAAGCCTGGAAAATTTCTCCTGTTACATTAAGGATCTCTAAGATCACTTATTAGATAACAAATGACTTGGTTCGGCCATCCCATTTTCGATAATTCAAGCACCAACTAATTTTTAATTCTCTAACTCTTTATTATTCGCTTCCTCACTTTTTTTTATAAATGTAATGTATTTAATCCCTTTATAATAACCTTTTATAACTTCAGTCGAATCGAAATGAACCACGCTTCATTTTATTGGGACAAAGTTTTATTTTAAACAATTCAAATAGAAAAGTCGACAGGAGTTAAAGAGAAAATCGCAATATATACTATGTCACTAGTGCGTCTTTTTTTTTCATTTGAAATTAATAAGCATCTATAAAATTGTAAAGCCTCACCCCTATTTTGGCATGTGAAGGACGCAGTTGACGGTCCTTCGAGATAGAGGAGGTCACTACATTCACTTTCGAAGCATATGCAAGCATTTCTATAAATGCCGAAGATTTTTATTATTATTGTGTTTAACCATAAGAAAATTTCAGTTTTTCCTACATAATATTTGTGACATTTCTAAAGCAATAACGTAGTTGCAGTGATGATCAATACAAATGAAATATTTGTTATGGCTCTTATGAAACAACATGTGACAATGCAGATACAATTTAGGCGAAGACAAAATACTTTATGTGTTGCATGTTGTTGTTTTGTTTAAACTGTATCTACATCATAAATTATGCTTTTCTAAATTACGATGGATGGGCTTGAAGAGATGTGTCTATAAAGATGAATTTTTACATTCTAAAGAGCAAAATGATGGAAAAGAAACTCGCCGCTTTAGTAGAAATGGATGTTATTTCCTAGAATTCAAGAAAAATAAGTGTGTCTTTTTGTTTTTGTTTTAAGAATTATATATATATATATATATATATATAAACTGAGTTTGTAGTTATTCATGGCAATCTCTTGGGTTATTGCAAAAGAAAAAGAAAAGAAAAAGCTCCAAATGCAATATCTGTCCTCGTAAAATTTCCACTATTAATGTCTCGTCGGGGGCAAAGAATTCTCAGTTCATAAAATATGAAGGACAGAGCAAGATCTTTTTTTCCATTTTATTTTGTTTTTTGCTATAAAAATTGTCTACTTTGCAGATGTAACGTATTTTTGGAGCGTCATTTCAAAAGTACACGATTTGTCATGAATGAAGAATGCAACGCTGAATCTTCATTTAATTCCCGTTTTGATGTTCCAAAAAGTCTTTGATGTCAAATATGTTCCGAGACGTACAGAAAAAACAATAATGCGCTTGAAACATTATTTGTTCTTAAAAGCTGTTTGCAGAGGAAGGAATTTTCCTTTTACATATTGCGAGCATATTGACACAGTGTAAAAATAATGCTAAAAGGAACAAACACATGCAACATTCTAAATCCACTATTTTGCACTTTCCGATATTGAAGGTTTGATTTAGGTTTTGTAGGAAAAAATATTGAATTAAAGTTTTCTAACGATTTATGCTTAAAACATGAAATATTTGAGACATTTATACAGCTACAATAATATTTATAAATGAGAATTTATGATATGCATTTATAAATATTGTTTAATTAGTTTATTCGATGAAACACACACATTTATACACAATACTTGAAAGCAGGGATCGACAAACTTATTTGGGGAAGGGCCAGATTGTAAAACGTTTAGGCTTGGCGAATCAGATGGCACATACTTGATATTTACAAAGAAAATTCTACTAATACTTGATATTTACATTGGAAATTCTACTCATATTTGCTGTTACATTGAATATTCAACTCATAACTACCTGATATTTACATGGAGAATTCAATTACTCTCAGAGTAACCACTGTCTCAATGTTTCTTTTTCATTAGTTAGCGATGTTTTTACATAATACATATAAATACACATAAGCAGGCATTAAAAATACAACAGAATAAAATATTTCCATTTATTAATAAATGTATTACAGAAATGTACTATAATTTTTACATTAATCAGACGAATGAATTTGTTTTTTCAGAGGTGAAATATTTCATCATGTCAATGAGGAATTATGTGTGGTAATAGCACAAGAGGCAAATATGGATATGCAGCACCAAAACAAGATGTAATTGGGATCTAGACTTCAAATATTTAATTCGATTAGATAATTAACTGAACTGTAAATAATAATCTGTAATAATATCTTACGAACTTCATTTTTGAAAATGTCCTTTTTCAGTTGTAAGTACTCCCAAATACCCCCGAGCATTTGATTTAATTGACCTTTTTTTTCCCTTTCTAAACATATGAACAGAATTGCAGTAGTCCATTTATTTGCTACCACGATAACCTAGTGGTTCTGGTCTTGGATTTGCTGCCGGAATTGTTTTTGTGGATACGAGCCCTGATGCCACTAAATAACCATCATGTAGCGAGGCCAACGCCCCGAGAAGTGTGAAAGTTTGAAGGAAGAGATGCATCTCAGGTATCGTCCTCGTCACTTGACCGAGGTTCAAATTTTAGATGTTCATTGCCTAAAGCCCTCGTGTTGCATCGTAGTAAGACGTTAATAAACAATCTGTCACAAATCCATTTCTTTGAAAATTATTTGCAGCATATATCATAATTTTTTAGATTGTTCACTTTCAATTAAAGTCTGATGGAGGTTCCTCAATTGTACAGCAAGGGGGTGAAGGAGTGATGTTGAACTTTAATGGTCTTAGACTAGATATGGCTCTATTGCTCCAAACAAGGTACAACTGCAATATTGATGTTTGAAAAAAATGAAAAGAAAAATAGGTTGACAAGAAGAAGGGTCGAAAATAGAGAATGATCGTTAAGGTATCCAGAGGAAACGTCACCAGCATTTACCAAAGCACAACTGTTCAGCCGAATGGATTTTGAAAAAGATAAAGGAATTTAGCACTTGCATCACAGTCCGAAAAATACCGTTGTGGCTTGTTTGCACATCTCAATGGCTACAAGACGTAATTTGATTTAACATTATTTTCATATACAAACAATTTCAACCCGCAGGCCGGGTTTGACTTAAGAGTCATAGTTTGCCAACCCGTGTTCGAAAGCGCAGCAACTTATCTATGCTAGTGATTTATAATTAGATCTTTAAGTGCAAGAGCAAAATCTGACTAAGTTGCGCCAAACATTCGCTTAAAATAACACATTTTTTTAAACACAGAAAAAAAAAATACAAATAAAGATAAAATACAATAATTGGTATAATAAAAACGATATAAAATAATTGAGTTAAAGTCTTAATTATTAAGTGAAAAACCAATTTTATATATAAGAAGAAAAAAATTATGTGGGTGGCTCCCCCCACAAATCAGAAAAGTTTAAAGAAAAATTTATTTAAAAAGTTAGGATGACGATTAAAATACACTGGACACTTAATTAAAATGCAATGAGTGGTATGCTGGAAAGAACAAAGACACTCGAGAGCACTCTTTCGAAACGATAGATGTTTGCATATAAGAGAAGTATGTCCGATGCAAAGGCCATAGACACCGTTTTTCACATCTGAGCATCAGGCCACGCTTCAATTACGAGTTTCAACAAGTATAACTAGTTGTGAATCCAGATATTTAATGTTTCTTGCCATTACCATTTTTATGACTTTCTAACTGAATGTATAATGTCTTTAAGCAGGACTGCTAGCTTTAGAGGTTTTTCTGCCTCCAGAGCTGCAACAGAATTCGCTTTTTCAATGTCTAAAATAGACATCCAACAAAATTTAATGCTGTTACCCCAGCCATACATTTCTCCTCAAGTGCTTACCTTATTTAAGTAAGAAATTCATGACCCTGAGGTATCCTAAGGATCTTTTTTTCCTCCCATGGGGTTTACTACCTTTGGTAAACACGTTTGACATGCCCTCGGGAAACCCTTCTCTATTTTTGATCATTTCTATTGTCAACCAATGTTAATCATTATCTTCTTTTTCTGAAACGTATAGATGAGGCCTAGTCAACCCGTGGACCACATATGAACCATCCAGTATTATACTGAGGTTTGCGAAACTCGGTCATCTGATCCAAAATTTAAACTTTTATCTGTACACAAAAATACACAAGAACGTTCCACACAACTTGAATCGTTCGTATCATATCTCATTACTACAGGGACATCTAAGAGCACTGATTCAATTATCGTCATAATTTATCTCTCTCTCTCTCTTCTATATTTTTGTTCAGAAACAATAATATAGCTGAGCTCATTTTAAAAACCACGTGGACCGTCTTGCGTGAGTGGACGATACACAATGAATACCCAACCTGCAAACCATTGAAAAGCGCGGCTGTGCATTGTTAGACACGAGGACAGAAATAGCTGCAGCCACATTGTCTGCAGCAAGCCTAATATATTTAATCCAGAAGCGTATTGTTATCGAGAGAATGTCCGCTAGGTGTCTTTTAATCGCTCATAATTTAACACCAGTATTGTGCTGTAACCAAAGAACAGTTTTTCTAAATTAAATTTCATATTACATTTAATTCAATAAGATATAATTTCCCTTAATTTACTGCAGAATGTTCGTGATTTCTTTAGTGGAACTTCGCAGGATGGAGCGCTTCCCGTGACTTTATAGGTGAAAGTAGTTATAGTTTTAAAAACGTGATTTTGAATTGGTGTTAAAAGAGCAAAAAATAAAAACCGAAGGTGATAAATTGAATTCATCACATCACACACACTCCGGAAGTCTTTTGGGTTGGACAGGCCTGATCTAGATCACAGATACTCATTGTTTTCCACAGCATAGCTAGATGTAGCACTTGCATTATAAATCTCAAATCTTTTTCACTCACCCTGCCGTACAGATGCAAATAATATCCGCAATCAGCCAGGGCAGGAAGACCGACTTCAAAATTTTGATGTATTTTGAAACATGTTTCATGATTCTTCAAGTGAGGAAATATTTTTTAATACTGTGTATGACAAACCTATTTGTATAACTGAAGAAGCTGAAAAGAATAAATTTTGTAATTTCTCTTCAGTTTAATGATGGATTATATTTCCCCCTCGTTTTTTCTTAACTTAACGATAAAGTTCAATATGCATGGTAATTGCTTTGTCTTAAATATATTTTATAATAGGAATTTATTATTTTCAAATAGGAATAAACACATAGATGTTACAAATTACTTGTATAAACACCAGTTCACTAAATTTGCCAATGTGTGTTTTGTTCATTTCCTGATGTAATTTCCCTTTTATGTACTCATACATTTCTGTCACGATTATTATGTTCATAATTCACAATAAAAATAAGGGTATAAATTTTTATTTTAAGTGTGTGAGTGGGTGAATGTAAAGGTTATCGGCGCAAGAACCAACTATAGCTATGTTGCGCCAAACCAGATTTGATTTTTTTCAATTTTTCTGGAAGTGAAAAATTGAAAAAAAAAGACAAAATTGGCTGACAAAAATGAGGGTCGAAAATAGATAAGGATCACTAGGGTGTCCCGGAAGTGCCTCACCTGTGTTTACCAAAGACAACAAAACCCGTAGGAGAAAAAAAGATCTCTAGGATGCCTCGGGTTCATGAAGTCCGTACTTACCTGAAGAAGGTAAGTCCATAATCTCCAGGGGCAGAATGGGCGGTTATACTCCCAGACGCTGGGTACTTATTTTAGTCGCCTTTTACGACAGACATGAACTACAATGGGTCTATTCTATCATACCCGATCATCACACGGGTCAATTTTTATTTTAAATTATATTTATACATATACTTTTTTCCTAAAGTAGTATTTCTTTTTCAGTGTTTTCAGTGCCTCTTACAACTTTCAGAATGAATTCGACTCGGTCGTAAGTCGGAAATAAATGTTTTTGATTACTACGTTCAATCAAACGGCTTATAACAATTGTATATAGAAAACACAAAAGTTCAATCCATATACTAATACTTTAGTATGGAACGTAGAATAAAAGTAAGTAACGAGATTTTGCACGCAATTGCAGCTCGCATAATTGCTTTTTAATCTTAAATTTTCAGGTTAAAAATAAATAAATTATTTTCTTAACCATGCTTTTATTTTAAAAGGAAGTAAAAAAGTATAAAAATAATTTTTTTTTTTCAAATGTAAAATAATATATACGTAAAAAATAAATGCTTGAAGCGTTAAACTTTCTTTCGATATTATATATAAGTTGCTGTAAGTGATAAATTTAGTACCATCGTGACTTTCTCATACATCTATGAACTACTTGCGTCCAAACACAAGAACATTGAATCGAAACCTTTTTTTCCTTTACTGAAATCAGCCTCCATACACCCGCAAGACTATGTCCTATGAGATCTAGATCCAAAAATTCCCCATTTGTATCTACGTATCATTTTTCAATAGTGAGGTAACAAATAGATAATTTACATAAATAAGCAAAACAGAAATATTCTACCTATGGTATAACATATGAAACCATAAAAATTACTTAACATTAAAAAAAAGCGGCTGAATATCCTTTTTATACATTGTTGCAAGACAGTAGACCAAAAATACACATTCACAAATTCCATCATCAACTCTAGAAACAAATACGTTGGGTATAAAAGATGAAAAACTAAAATCCTCTAGCCATTTTGAGGGACTTGCTTTTATGGCCTTATTCGGGTTTCCAGACAGACTTCTATTTTTTTCTCATTCCAAAGACTCCCACGTACTGCATTTTACAGCCAGTAGCTTAAATCTGTGGGAAACACCCCTTTCCACAAACTACTTCCGAGACCATCCGTTAGATCCTCCTTTCTCTCCTTACCTAACCCTGGTCCTTTATGCGTATCATATACATATATGTCCTCCCACTTTTAACACCTCCAAGATTGAACGCAGTGGAAAAAATAGTCGTTTTTCGTCGGCTCTGCCATTCAAACACCATTTACTTAGACTACTTCTCGGCGTAAACCCCATACACATCCGGGTACTTTCCGAATCATGAAAATCTCCCGGATGAAAAGTGAGAAGGGAAGGTAAGAGAAAGAAAAAAGGGGAAAAAAAGGAGGGATTTTTTCCATTTTATTCCCTCCCCCTCATCTTACCATTATGCATTGGTAAAAAAAATACATAGACTTGTAAACAGTTCGAAAAAAGTAGAAGAGGGGGTGATGGAAAAAATAAAAGAAAAATCGAAGAATATTCGAAGCCGTATTTGAGAAAAAACACATTCGAAAAAGAGGCGAAAGTGTCAGTGTAACGATACTGGAAGAGATTTCATTGAGTATATAAGTTCTGCTTGTTTATATACGGTTTATTTTCCGTTCTTTTTTTTTTCCTTCTGAAAGTCCCTCCCTCAGTATACGTTCCTCCATCCCTTTTTTTTTATTTCATCCCCTTCTCATCCCCGGAGATTTTCTCCGAAGAAAATTCGGATCTCAGAACGCGATGCGGTAGAATTTTTGTTTGATCTTCGAATTTCCTCCCGTTCGCTTTCCCCTGCCCAAGTTTCGAATTCGAATATCGGAAATGACGGCAAGCAGACGATTGACTCTAAACGGAATGAAGATCGTCTGTTTCTCGGTCACGTGAGGAAGTGAGGAGGGACTTCATGAATCTGGGATAGAATTATCCGGTTATTACTTCCCTATTTTATTGGTGGGTGGTGTGAAGGAATTGGAAAATGGAAATTTTTTCTTCTGCCCTCTTTTTTTCTAGTTTATTTCAAATAGAGAAAGTTCCATGAACCAATAATATATTGTGCACAGCATCGTTTGTTTTATTAGCAAGGGATTGACAAAACAAATTTTGTGATTTTTGTCAAATGTTAAAATATAAAAATTGAAAATATTCTTTTTTCTTTCTAGAGTGCTTAGTATAAAAATAGATAAAGAATGCAGTTTCTCTAAAAAGGATTTAAGATCTTAAAAAATGCAAGATATTTACAGACGTTCCTTCCTTTTATTAATCAAAGAAAAGATTACTAAAGAATGCTTCAAGCGACGCACATTTTTTGTATCTTCCTACAAAACTGGAAGAAATTCATATAATCTTGGTCTGATGGAGAATTTTAAAAAAAATATGTTTGAAAGTAAGTTGTTTCTGAAATCAATTTTATGTTAAAAATAATGTTTCACTTTTCTGCCTAAAAACGAAACAAAAGATAACTTATATCAAATAATAATATAGATATATGCATAAACAACGATTTTGTAACTTTTTAAATATTTTTTTAATATAAAACTTATATTACAATTTTTTTCGGTATAATATGCTTTAATTTTAAATTGTGATAATTTATCGTTTATTTTAGATATTTGATATTTCAAGTCAAGGTTTTATTTAAATTAATAATAATTAGAATCCTATTTAAATTATTTACATATCATATCAATAGTTGATTTAATTTTAGTTATTTTATTGCATACAAAATGTGCAAATATTTTATGATACATATGTCTCAAAGGTAAATTCAAACATGCAAGAGAATCTCGTTAACTCGAATCAGTTGTTGTCCCGAAAAAATTTTGATTTTCAAATTTGAGAAGTATCTGCAAATGTATTTCCATAATAAGGTGTATTTGTGTCTCTCCCGTAATTTGAAAAATTATTATCTTTACTGAAATCTTCTAACCGCTGTGAATGCATGAAAGGAAAGTGAAAGAAGACTTTTCAAATATTCTGAATTAAGTCAGCAAAACCTAAGTCACTTCTATTATCAACAATGACAAATGGCACACGATGCAACACTATAAAAATGGCACACGGTGCAACACTATGAAAATGGCACACAGTGCAACTCTATGAAATGGCAAATGCAATAAAACAATTTTAAGTTAACTTTTTTTGCTTTCAATATAGACGTGTTTATCTTCTGTAAATATGATTCATACTCGATTAGTTCAATATAAAGAGGATTTTTTGTAAGCATTTTTTATCGTATTTCTTTTTTCCACCTATTTCAATCTCTTTTTTCCCTGAATTTCAATATCCTGCAGTGACTCCGGTCTCAATTCATTCGACTTAGATATGTCTCCCTGTAATTGGTCAAGTCATTACGTGGAATCCTTAGAGTGTATTCTTGCAGTAAGTATTATGAATAATCAGAATAAATTAAGTTCCTAAATAATTACACATATATCAATGACGACAATCCAAAGAAAAATATACCAAAATATTTTGCTAAAGAATTTTGTAAGCTTATTAGACAAACTAAACCGAAATTATCAAGATAATTGGTAAAAAGAAAATAAATTTTATCTAATTTCGCAGTTTCTTGCAAAATTTAAACAATAAAACATACCTTTTACAAAAAAGAGTAAGTCTTACCACCTGAAGGTAACATTACAATTCAAATGTTTATACAGTATCAAAGCTATCAAAGAAGTTTAATTACAGGCTCACAATATGTTAATATAATTAGAACAGAAAGTTAAATAGAATTATTCAAAGGATAATAATTTGCAGAATATTTGAAGACATATCTGTGTTTTTTTAGAAATAAAATGTTAATTTTACCAGACTTCAAAAAATGTTATATTTTTTTCTAAAAAGTCACTTTATTAAATTTGGAGTACGTCGAAACTAACGATATTCTTAAAATTTTTGGATTGCTTTTTGCATATGTTTTCTGTTGAAATCGCAATAGAAGCAACACAAAAGCTATTCGATCTTAAGTTATGAACTACTTGAAAATGACGAGGATGACTTCTGAGCTGGCGCCCCATTTTTCCAGCTTCCACACCCTCCTAATGAGAGGATATTGAGCCATACATATTTAAAGTACATCTGCCTCAACATCTCTACTACATGACGGTTTTTTAATAGTTTCGGGGCTCGAACTCTCAACTCCATAGCAAAAATGCTGGCCATAAGATAGTGAGCAAGACCACCTGTTTACCGCGGCTGTGAAATTTTAATAAAATCAGTACAGTATTATTCTTCGAACAATTTTATTAAATTTAAATCTTGAAACCTCCTTAGCCTTACCAGTTTCTTTTTTTTTTTAAACATGAAATGTAAAATTTTCTCGGATTAATAAAATGTTCTTTTTTTTTCATAAAAAAAAATCGTACCATAAATTTCAGCGTGTCTTACGACCCGAAAAATACGATATTCTTGAAATTTAGAGGTATTAGTTCGAATTTCCAAAAGTGCACTGGTATCGAATTTTGAGTACTTATAATATATGATTTCTTGTCACCTAAAACAAATTTACTTCTAATATATGAATTTGAAAATCTTTCGTTTTTTGTTTGTCTTTTATACCGATTCACACAACTGATCGTATTACTCCAAATTTTTTCGAATGCTTCCCTTGTGTATAAAAAAAACCGTAGTATTTACCAGCAAAAAGGAAAAAAAGAGTAAGAGAGAAATAGATTTGTTGATCTTTTCGGACTCCTCCCTCTCCCCGTTTTTTTTATTTTTCTGTTTTCCATCTGAGTCAAAAAATTTCTAACAAAAGACGAGCATTTTTTTTTTAAATTTGACTTTTAGAAATCGGTTAAAAAGTAACGGACTTATATTAGTCTCTGTTCCAGACGAAATCTAATTATGGGTACTTTTCCATTTCACCGGCGCAAATCTCGCCAATCAGACTTTATTGGCGACAACACGCAGTAAACATATATCCCGTTTGACGTCAGTTGTATCATTTTTGGCGAATTTATCGCTTATGCTGGCGAAATTGAAAAGTATGAAACTGAATGTTTAATTATTGATTTGTTGTTTCTTTATATGAGACCACATCCTTGATCAAATTACCCCTCACACCTTCTCTTAAATGTTAGAAAATTTGTAATGGCTGAAAAAATATCGGAAAAATATCCTTCAATGGATTTTCTGTGAATTTTTAACTCCACACTTTGTAAACGATTTTTTTTAGTCTATTCCCCTCACGACTGTGTGTGTGAGGAAGTTTATCACTCTGCTACACATAGCTCTGGCGCGTATTACGTCTCACACATACACACATAACCGCAAGGACTATCTTTGCTTCCCACAATTCAATCATCATGACTTTTCTGAAAACATACACTCGTGCAGTTAATTCCTAATAAAGAGCACTTTCCAAATTAACAGTTGTTAATTTTTTCCGACTTGGCATCGAACTCCAAATGACACCCAAGTAATAACCGACACATCTAAAAGTGTATGCACCAGCTTCTTAAAACGAGCTTTCAGTGGCAAAGGATTAAACGTATTCCATTCAGGAAGCGAATGCTTCACGAAAAACGTCAAGTACATCCGGCTTATCGGGATTCACGAAATTCCCGTTCTTTGCATTTGAAAAGAAAGGAAGATGAAAGAAAGCTCTGCGACGACAAACGATACACACGTTATCTTATTGGAATTCCACCCAACGAAGATGGTCTTAGGTGCTTTTCTCGTCTGAAGCATTACTCCCCGCACCCACTCCTCTGTCCCGTTTAAGTGTGACGCGATTTCTCGCCGGCTTTGAAGTCTTTGTGAGAAGAAATCGGATTTTTAGGGATACTTTCCCCGACCAGCCTACGCTTTTCGTAAGTTCGCTTTCTCTCCGAAACACAATCTCATCAAATCATTCGTATTCCGATTTTAAAGTGACGCCTTCCGTTTTGTTCGCAAGACGTTAAAAAACGTTGTATTATATATGAAAGCGATTGATATGAGTAAAACGAGGAAACTGTATTTAAATTGTTTCTGCGTTTATTTTTAGCAACGCTGGAGAATTTTCGAGGCAAGGAATCTGCTAACATTTTTACTCTCTCTCTCTGCTAACATTTTTCAATGTCTTCAAACTCAGTTTAATACCCCGGTATATTTAAAACGCAAGCAATTGATACACCTGGGATACATTTCTATTTTTACACCTGGGATATGTTTCTGTTTAATACTTGTGTAATCTTAATAAAAAGAAAGTATGGTATGTTGTGTTCAGAATAATCTTGAAGCCCTTTTTTTGAGCAAATATAAAGCAGTTATCTTTTGAAATGATTTAATTGATAGTTAAATAGGCCAAATATATATTTCGGTTGAAATGTGTTCTTCATTGTTTGGACTTAGAATTTGTTTCATAAAAATGTATGCAAGAAATGTGGGAAAATGCGGCTCTTCGTGGTAAAGTGGGGCTTTAATTAAATATTTAAATAGTTTATAATTATTTTTCATAAATTTAATCAGTGAATCTTGCTAAATTTACTATGTAACAAATATTTTGTTACACAGACTTTAATATAGTGTTTTTTGTATCCAGATATTTTGATGATTTCATTTTGATTATAAATAAATCTGCGTACATTTACACTCTAAAGGCTCCCTCAGAGGACTTGGGCAAGGTAATTTTTAATTACATTCATTCTATCTTTAAAAATAAACAAAAATTAAATGGTGGAATATCAAAAGTTTGCTTAATCACGTCCTTATAACCGAAGATTATAATTAAGACTTCCACTTATCTTAACAATTGCGAATAAGAGAAAATTACGGGTTCAATATCCAAGTCGAATAAAGTTCTGATGACTGGATCTGAATCAGAAATATACTCTAACATAACTTTACGCCTTCCCGCACTAATATTGTGTGTTCATCAATCTGATTTTCTGATATAAAAGGAGTTTTAGAAAGATCTCTGTAATATCTCCTGTTTCTCTATCTGATGATTTCCCATTCGCTATACTTCATATATAGAAATGGTAAATTTCATAGGTCATCAGGCGAAATTCTTATTTCAAGTTACATCATAAAATTAGCCCCCAAAGGTTGTGATTGCTTATTACCGTCCCAACGAGAAGTAAAAAGAGGGATGGTAGCGACGGACCTCGTAATTTGGAACCTCAGTCAAACAACGTGGATGACATCTGAGTTGACACCTCCCTCTCTAAACTTGCACACCGCACCAACAGCAGGACTTGGGACCTCGATCAAATTTAACGTGTATTACCCCAGTTACACGACGGATTTTAATTGGAATCAAGGTTCAAGCCCACGTCTTAACGAAAACAATGTTGGTCACGAGTCCGCATTCATGACCATAAAGCTACCGCGGCCCTTCGCCAAAAAGTTAGTTAAAGGGAAAAGCGCATAAGAATCAATTTCCCTAAGAAAACAAAGAGAGAATGACGAATATTTATAAGAAAAGTGTGAAATGAATTTTTAAATTGTTTCTTACTTTAATGTTATCAGAAAATATTACCGATAGAAAAGTTCGTATACTTAATTTGTTAATACAAGTATTTTTAACAGCAGATAATTTTGTCAAACATAGTTTTCTCCCTATAAGGTGATTTTTGATTTAAATGTATTATTCACATCACGACAAATTTATTCCACAAAGAGCGGGAGTCATATTAAATCAAAAGAAATCATTCCAAATTTTTAATAAGTTTATTCAAAACTTTGAATAACCGATTATGAAAATAAATTTGTGGAGCGTCCCTCTAATCAAAAAATATAAGGAAAAAAAATACTTATATCTTATAAACCCTAAACAGTAGACTTCCATTAACGGTTCAGAGGTTTGTGTTTCACCGCCACATCAAGGTATACTTTTTCACCCCGTGGTTGTGGAAGACTGTTAACCTTGGAGGCCTTTCAACCCTTGACCATTGGATCGGAAGAAAAGTTGTCCAGTCGTTTTTGCTGCGCTCTTATCAACTAGACCAAATCGGACATCTTTCTCGGGATTGTTTTTTATGTGTTTAACTTTTGGCGTTGTTGTAGAAGAGAGACACCGCATTAGTTGCTTTAACACTTATGTGATTCCTTCTAATTCTTGTATCATTCCTAGTCATTAAACTTCATCTTTAGTAGAAAATTTCATCTACATATATCACGGTCCTTTCACAAGGCGAGGTTCAAAATTGAAACATTGTAGTAAAGACGCCTCAGAGTTTAGTTAAGGGTACTAGGACATACCAGGAGTAGAGTAAGACCTTATAAATAAAACTGTTTGGATTTGTGACATATCTTTTGAAATTATTAGGAAAGCTAAGATTTTTTGTTTGCCAAATAAAAATGTTTTAACTATTTTATAGAACTATAAAAGGAAGGTTTTTATTCGAAAAGATTTTGTTTCTGTCTCATTTGAAACTGAACATGATTTTTGAGACATATTTTCATTTAGGTACCATTTTCTTAAAGTATTTCGCCACATGGTTGCTTGTATACTGTGTTTTGATTTATTATTTTAGGATAAAATTTTATACATCAGATAAAAATAGTTAGGTTTTAAAATAAAAAAAAAGCAGGAAAACTGATTATCTCAGCAGATAATAGCAAGAAGAATAATTTTTAAAAAATATCTTAAGGGGATTGAAACATAAGACATTAATTGCAACTATATGCGAATTACAAAGAATTGAAAGGCACTTTATGACAAAAAGATTGTCACACATTTGTCATTAAAAGAGACAGTTAACACTTTTCATCACTGGAACACGGAACTTCATTTCAAGACTTAAGTTTAAAGCGAAACTTTATCGCGAAAATCAACTAATCATCGAAAAAAAAAGTTCAAAATTCAAAAAATTAAACACATTCAAAGCGAAAATTAAAATTCTGCATCAAATTATCTTCATTATACGCTCGGACCAAACGAAATTGTCGACAGTGAAATTAAAACGAAACTGATGAAAACGAGGGGAGAGGGGGAAAATCAAACACTATCCCCTTTCTCCCCCTCAACCAATTACGCATTAAACTGACTGAGAAACTTGAAAATGCTTTTCACTTCGATTCCTTTTGACAAAAAAGGAGAAAAAGAGTATACATAAAATCCGAGAAAGAGATAAAGCAGAGAAAGAAAGAATTTTCTTCCAAATTCAGATCAAAGGGGTAAAAAGGGTTAGCGAGACAGTAAAGAGGGAGGGGGTGTTTGATTTTACTTGGAGGCGAACGCAGTTTTCATTTCGTCTTAGTTCACCTGCGCGACGGAATTGCGGGACATAGCCCTTGGCTACATTTTTGATAGAGGAGCCGAATATTGTTGTTGACGCCCTTATTGCGAGACAGGGGGCGTGTACAAATTGAATTATTTGCAATATTCATCCAAGTTGTGTATCAAAAATGTTACTTTGCATTTTTAAGGGGGAGGGATACATTTGCGTTGCTAGGTAATTGTTTTTGAAAATTATTAATTATTACTTCTAACTAATTGCTTAAAATAATTTATTTGATTCGTTTTGAAACAATTGACACATTTGTAAAGGTAAATTACAAACTTACTTAAAATTGTGCAGTAAACTGTATCTGTATAACATGACTCGTATTTATATTTAAAACTGTACAAGTTTTATAAAAAAAACTCTTGAAATAATACACAAGATTTAACTCTGACTTCATATTGCTCTAGAGAAACATAGTGGAGAAATGTTAGCTAGGCAGTTTTCCTAATATCACATGGAATGAATTAATCTAAAGTGAGTCTTGAACTAGATACCTATCCATAAGGATCAGGGACCTTTGATCCACCACGAGCACCTTTAATGCATAATTTCCATTGTAAAATAAAGAACATAAAAATAAAAAAAAAATCAATCATTTCAGAAACGACATAAAAAAGGTTTTTTCAAAGCATTTATATGTTGCGAACACATCTTTAAAGGATACACCAACAAAGTGGATAAGAATCACGCAAATAACTATATTCTTTCCTGTTAAAGCAAAGTAATTCAATCGTCTTTCAAACAAAATATTGTAATATAAGGCAATGTAAAAATAAGTCAATATGAAGAAGCATCGAAAACAGAGATTCAATAGGGAATCCTAGTGCACGTCACCCATGTTTACCAAAGATAGTAAATACCTTGGGAAAGAAAAAACACCACCACTAGTGTACCTCTAATTGGAGCTCTAAATTTTCAGCATAAAAGTATGAACCATTCAATATAATTTTTGTAATGGTATATGTACTGAAATGGATTAGAAAACAATTTATTAAATTTTTACGAATGAACTGCATAAGTAAACGAATTAAGATATTCAAATTAACTTTAATGGCAAAGAGGAGGAAACTAGAAAAGATGTTAATGGATTTTTAAAACAGCATTTACACACACACACACACACACACACACACGAGCATTGCGTGACCGATAACTTATGAAATTTTCTTATGTAAAAAAGCAGATAATATACATGATTATTGATCTAGAGTAACAATCATGCACAAAACATATTACATTTCATTTTTGAAGTTAACAGTTACATTCAGAAATCTTGATGAAGTCTTAAATTATAAAATTTCTAATTCAATCATTAACAGTATAATTATTACAGTAGGAACCTCGTAGAATTTGCTTTTAGTTTTAATAATAGAAAGTAACGTTTAGTTTAAACCACATAAAATGTTTTAAAACGACTAATATTCTATTTTTATTGCTGCTGAAGTCATTTGCTTCATGATTTTGGACCATAAACAACCGATATTATTATTCAGTGCATGAGAGAACGTTTCTAGCCCTACCTCTATCTCTCTGCAGCTTATTTCACTTAAAATTCAAACCATGATCTAGAAATCCCCACAGCGACGTTCATTTATATAAATGACTCGTTCAGTAATACTAGAATATGATATATACAACGGAGAAAATTGTAGCTAATCTACTGTTTACGAAAGTTCTCACTAGCAATTATGATTAATTATTTCTTTTTCACATGAAAAAGCTCGTAAAAGGATATATTAATAAACACACAAAACACTTTATGGCACTACTCTCTCTCTCTCTCTTCCTTCATTAGAAATCCAAATAATACAAATGTTTATTTTGATGAAGAAATAATTCTTTGTGACATATATATAGAAGAGTAGTCAGCAACTGTTGTCCGAGTTTGTTCTATGTTTGACTTAAAATTAAATTACAAGTCAGGCTTCAATTACCCTGAAAGAAAATGTCACGATATTATAAAATGAGAGTTTCCGTCATTATAATAGTGATCGATTCTATAGGTGCAGTTCATTAGATAATTGCAAGTGGCACTTCTGTCAGTTCTGAATGAATGATCAAGTGTCGAAATAGAGTTTTTGGGAGGGTTCAGAGTTATTTGAACCAAACGAGATTCTGGAAACTATAGCACCATCACGAATCGAAAATCTGTGAAACATATCTGTTCCTGACTATTGTAGATTAGTGTTTCTTTAAAATGGTGTAAATTAGTTAATTTAAATGCATGATCAAGTAATTCCTTTCCCTCCCCTATGAGAAGCAGATTCTATCCTTATCTCCATTTACCAACCCCAAACCGTGAATGTAACATGGTATAAACATAACTCGAGTTACATGGTGCATCCGAAATTGCCTGTCGAAAAATTGGCGCATGGTTGACAAACGGTTTGTCAAACCTGATTTAGTGTATTAACAGTACTAGAAAAGGATGTTGTTGTTGATTTCTAAGGGTAACTAATTCACTTCTGGAATAGAAAAAAATTATAAGATGCCCATATTTCAAAAGGTAATAAAAACAATCAATCAAATTGGCGTAACTTTGCACTTAAAAGTAATACCAGGGTTGTTAGGGACGACTCTCATCATTTGGGGCATCAGTCTAGAGACGAGGATGACACCTGACCTGGTATGTTCCTCTCCGAATTTCCACACTCTGCCAACGGGAGGACTTGTGATTTTGACAGAATTAATCTGCATCAACTTCACTACACAGCGGGTCTTTAGTGGCATCAGGACTCGTACTCTCGACACGATGGAAGCAACGCCGAACGCGCGCCAACTTCCATGCTATCGTGGCCACAAACGATGTACGAAATAGAGTTTTTTTTGGTTGGTTTATTGACTTTATTGACATAAGGGCAATTAAAATCCAAGGTGAGCAAAACACGGGGAAAAATTTTCATGGGGAAAGGGGAGAGTACCATCATGTTAAAAATATGACCAATTCGAAAAATATAAGCCCTATAAAAAGTTAATGCTTACGCTACATGACTTATTTTTAGTGGAATCAGAATTCAACTAAAACAACGCCGGTTCAATACTATGATCACTCAGCAAGATGAGTCACGGTAATTAGCTTCGTAATTCTGGATATGAATCAATTTCTTGACGCTTCAGACTCGCTACTATATCTCTGAGCCCTCCAGATTCAATAATTAATTAGTCAAGTAACAATCAATTCAAGAAAAGTCAACTGAATTTCATTTATATCCTCAGAATAATCACTTAGTGATTAATCTACCGTGGATGCGGAACTGGAACCTTACGTGTCCTCCACAGAAGAATATCAAAAGGGTTAACTTAAGTGACCACTAATACAAGTGAGTACGAGTCAAGATCGAAATAATCAATCCCATCAACAGTGTAATCTCCTGTGTATTATTACTCTTCCTCCAAACTCCTATGTATCCATTTCTTTTAATATTTTCTCTTATATTATTATTCACCACACATCAATTTATACAGCAATTTTACTTTACGAGTTGAATTGTTGGAATCGGACATATAGAAATTTTCAATAGGCAAGTTAAAGGGAAATATTCTTGATAACCATTCCACACAGGACGTTGGAAGTTCAATAAAATCAGGACTTGAACTCGGGGATTGGTTATGCTGTTCACAACCATATTTACTCGGCAGTCATAGATATTTATTTTTAGAGAAAACAGAGATAAAAATGATTACAAAATGGAGGAATGTACAAATAAGGTTTTAAAAGTGAATTACAATAAAATATTAAAAGCAATGGTGTACAAATGTAAACGAGACATTTTTAATAGAGTTTGACAATTTTTATATACTTTACCCTAGCAACCCTGATATTAGTTATTTTAAGTTTAAATAATTGATTTGCATTGCTTTATTCTTCTTATCTACTTAGTCGTTAACTCCCTGAAACAAAGAAATCCAGTATGGGATGGTACACAAAAAGTTCAACTACTTCGTTAAAAGGAAAAACTTAGTTATCTGCTGGAAAAGTTCTCGCTGTTGTTATTGTTTTTCGGAATTCACAAGATATTTTGTACGTCGGATTTCTTCATGAAAAATATACAATTATTGCAATATACTCCTGTGAACTTTTGAACGTGGTGAAAATAGAATATCGATCCAAAAAATGTTCTATTGCGAGCCCCAAAGTCTTCATTCTCCTGTACAATGCGAGATCCCACACAGCTGGTGTATCGTAAAAAAAAATTAAAGAAATGTCACTGGATAACACTCAACCTCTCCCTCTCCTTATATCTCCTAATAGACTTGAAACTTCGAATGGTTTCATCTGAACGCTTCAGAGTAGCGTTAAAAACAGAAAGATTTTCATCGCACAAGTGGTTCCTTATATATATTTACGTTTTCTCCATATAATACAAGGAAAAAGAAAACTCCTTATACCTTGGGGGAGAAAGCTAGATCTTAAAGGAAGATATCTAGAAAAATAACATTGGTACAATTTTGGTACAAGTGGTAGTAGAGAAAATACCTGAAAAGAAAGTCGCGTTTATATTTGATCCGCTCTCGTATCATATGTATTTATCATTTTATGTAAAATTACACACTGTCTTTTTCCAATTCTTTCTACATCCGTACCAACTGAATCACATACCCAACATCTTGAAAGTCCCCCAAGTTTAACCCACTCTTTCCTTTCATTCAAGTAAAAACATTTATTCATCAGATTCGTTCAATGCGAAATTTATTATGAAGGAAGAATCCAAGTTATAGCTATAAAATAGTGAACATTACTGCGTAACACAAAGATGAAAAATAAAATTTATAGCATTCCATGAATTTGTGTTCCTGTAGAGTGAAAACACCCGATGGAATGTAGGTGCAATATAGATGTTTATACATTGTTCAGTAAAAACATATAGATACATTATTTTTATTGATGCATGTCTGGAATAGGAGAGAGAGACATTCAAGAACATAATCGATACTGTTAGAGATGTATATAATATGATATAAGATAAATATAGACGATTTTTAAAGTAAGATATATGAGCTCGTGTATTATTATCAAAATATATACGAAACTTGCATTTTAACAATGACGTATATTACATTTTCTTTTTAGCGAGAGGGATTCTTTTGGTTTAGTTCTTTCTATTCTGTGAGTTTGCTTATAAAACAATGTTACAAAAGTTCTGCTAAAATGTATAGAAGTTTTATATGTTTCCAAAAGAGTTTAAATTTTGTTGGTATGTTTTCCTAGCTTACATCGCATCCCCCCGCAACCCATTGCCTTTATATTCCCCCCTGTTCCATTTATATTAGCTGAAAAAATTCAGTTCCGATATTTATAAGAAAAAAACCATGTATTATTATTCCAGTAAGAATTATTAAAAGTTATAATATAGATTTTAAGTAAATTCAAAGCTACCAAAAATCAAAAAATTAAAAAAAAATAATAAAAAAATAAAACGCCTCGTCTAAATCCTCATCTCGTGTAATGCGGATGGCTGATAGGTTTGATTCAAAGTCACTTGATTTAAATATCATTCTAGACCCCATATCCCCCGAAATGGTCAATATGGAACTTCAGGAGTCGACTCCGAATTGCAAGGGCACCATGAAAAGAAAAGTCGGGGGTGTATAAGTTGTAATTAAGGTTCCATGAGATTGTATCCCACTTGAGCAAGCTATCATCAAAATTTAGATGTTCTGTAAATGCCAGATTGCACCTAACTCAGATTTTACCTATTTGTTTACATAATACTTACTTACATAATAGGTATGTAAATTAACTCATTATATATTAATTAAATAGACTTCATAGGCTTGTCTGTAAGTTGATACATAGTTATTCATTTTGTGATCACACAATTAGTAAGAACTTGCACATTTGATTCCAGAATCAACTCATTATGTGTATACGCGCTGTAGTAACTCTTGTCTACATATGTACTGGAGCATTTTAAGGACAATGCATATTTGCACCACTTACACTTGCACATATTTGTTTAATTTTCCAATTATAAATATAATTGTCATAAACAAACATCTCATTTCCTTTCTGAATTTTGAGAAGGAAAGAGGTAAACAAATATTTTCAAAAATATATCTTGTATGTAACTAAATACTTATTTAAAGTGAATCAATTTTTTTTTTAGCACTGAGAAAAATGAGTAAATTAATCGATTAATTTATTCTTTTTTATCGTTCCTGCGATAGCATAGAGAGGGCGATCATATTTACAATCTCCAATTCTAAAGTTTAAGACGGTGAGTGAGTGAATGTAAAGGTAATTGGCGCAAGAGTTAGACGTGGCTGTGCTGCCCCAAACAAGATTTAACTGTGGTCTAGACGTGAAAAAATTGAATAAAAAACAAAAATTGGTTGACAATAAAAAGCTTAAGGCAGGCGCACCTAAAAATAACAAAGATAGTTCTGAAAATTGCTTATTTTGTGGTGAACGAAGCACCCCTCTTTAAAACCCAATACAATATTTTCAATTAGAACAAGTGTAATCCAGTTTCAGAGCGAGCAAGTTGTAATGTTTTGCTTTGAATATACTAAGACATTTTGTATTGAAATAAGAATGGATATTTAATTTGCTTTTAACATTTTTGTATAAGGTAAATTATGCAGACTAATTTAATTTATTGTGCACAACAGCCTGGTAGAAATGTCATAACTCAAGATTAAAATAAGCAATGCAGAATTGATTTCTGGTGTACTATCTACGTCTCTCATATTTAAATAACTTTTCTCCTCATATAACTGCTACTAAATATGTCGAATCTAAAAAAAAAAAGTTGGAAATATTACCATTCATAATTTGATGTTCAGCTTAATTCCATCATTGCGGATAAAAGCCTCCCATGTACCTCTTGCGCAATAAAGTTTTAAGCAAATATTTTAAAGTTTATGAAACCATTCAAGCTAAAGTATTATTCGAGAAGGCGTCTCTCAGATAAAACAAGTAAATATCTTAAATACTTTCAAACACATAGAGAAAAACTTCAGAAGAGACCAAAGGAAACAGTTTGTTCACTTCGCCGTCACACAGACAATGATGGTCCGTAGATGCCTTACAATATCTAACTACTATTAAGAAAATATGGAAAACAGCATATTGACATTTAATTAAGCTATCTTTGGAAGAGGTTCTAAGGACTGCTTTACACAAACATACAGACGATATGCTGAAAAGAATTCATTTGAGTTTCAACACAGTTCAAAAATGAATTGAAGAAATGCATGATGATGTTGAAAGCTTCTTGAGTAATTATTTGCAAATAACCGATTTCTCCATACCATTGGACGAGTCAACATTAACTGGTAATGAAGCTCTGTTATTAGCATATATGTTCGCTATGTGGAATACACGAAGAACTAGTCTTAGTGAAAACTTTCTCATCAGACACTAAAAGAGAATACAAACTCAATGTTTTGAAAGATTGTTTTATGGGGAAAAAAACGACCTATTTATCAAATATGTCTGCAGCAGAAAAAAAAAAAGAGTATTTTCTGGGTTAGGGAGCTACTGTCTCGATCGTCTCGAAATTTTGAACATCAATCACAATGATCTCTGGGGTGTCTGAGAGTCTGTGGTGAATATGGATCCGATTTCAGAACCTGACTTGAAAAACAACGATCGTGGAACTCAAGAACGTGACCATTAGGCTATCGACACTCATTTGTTGCCGCAGAATTGGATAAGTACTGCCTCTCATACATAGTTCTCAATTCTTCAAAATGACGAGGTCTCTCATTAATATTCATCTGGAAGGCTCTAGTGTATTATTAAAAGAAGTTAAGCTTAATTGAATGAAGGTTCCATTTTATTACAGTTGAATTTAAGAAGTGATTTTGAAGAACAAGATCTAAACTTACACAAGCTCAATTTCAGGATATTCCCCTAAAACGTATATTCACTGGCAAGTGAAGGATCAAATATATGAACAGGTGTATAAGTTTGCGAGGGGAGACAGAAGTGTATGACCACCCCCGACTTTGACAGCAATGAAGAGTTTTCGTTGGAAATTTACTCCGACCCCCTCATCAACACCTCCCGTGTTATTCTATCACTTTCTCAACTCGAGAACTCCTTGAAACTTCATCCAACTCACCCTCCTTTCCCACCCTTGTAAAATTGAAAGCTATTTTATTCAAGGACGAAAAGAATGAAAATGGAATTAATGTTTCGAGAGTCAGGCGTTCGTGTCAGTAAAAGGAGTATGTGCGACATATCGAATTGAAGCAAATTAAAAGGGGAAAAAAGAAACAAACTTTTTTTTTAACATATCACCTTTAGAATTTTTTTTAGGAAGAAAGGTATAATGAAAGGTATTTAGACTATTTTTATGTTCATTTTGCTACTAAAGAGCCTAAGGCGAAATAAATTATGGATTTAATAGGGGCTTGACTACAAAGTTATTTTTGGCATGTGTTCAATTTCATATAATATTAGTAAATAATGACTGCAGTTAAACTAATTTCACACATTCAATTTTTTTTTAATTACTTGATTTGATTAAATGAAATTATGGTTTAGTTCCAGTATTGTTTGCTTATGGCATAAGTATGCAATATATTAATACAAATTGTAGCGATTAAAGTATCCGAGGCGACTTCGACAAGGAAAAATGAGCTTGTTTAGCTCCAACCCTAATGTCTTAAAATTAAAAGCAATGAAAAAAATTAATATATTAACATTTAGAAAACTGTATACATATGTATATGTTTATGTAAAGAAAATGGCATATATGTACATAAATAATTATAAATATGTATAATTAGTTATATATATACTGATCAATAGCTGTATTTACATTTGTAAGTCGTGTAGATACATTTTACATAAATTTCAATGCATTTATAACTTTGAAAATATATAAAGAATACTTACAAATTTAGCATTCTATACTCTGAACTTAAATGTAAGCTCAAAGCTTTAAATTAATACATTTTTTAATTTGAAATTCATATTTTCGTTACTTTGCATACACATTTGCGCAATGTCTGAAAATTATAAGGCTTGATTAAAATGAAAAAATACACTCACTGTATGTAAATTACCTTATTTTTATTATCTGAAAATCTACAGGGATAAAGTAAATTTGAAGGAAAATGTACCAGAAGCCTCAAGAAAACACATTTTGAAAAAAATGCAGATATTTTTTAAATGGCGTGGTACGCATAATAATTTTAAAATTCTATTTTCTAGCGTTCAGTTTATCGAATACTCGAATAATATAATATGAATAATACATATATGCAATCAGTGATTTATCCTCTAATTTTAAATAGTAATATCAAAAGGTGCAAAATTTGAAAGATTTGTTGCCTTAATAGATACTATTAATTTATGCATATCGTTATAGTAGCATTTCAGTTGAAAAATATGTACTAAAATCTGAACACTTTTATTTTAAATATTCGTTTTCTCATAGGAAAATGTTAATTTTATATCATACTTGGATTTATGTCCTTATAAGTTCGTTATAGAGATGATTATTCATTAAAATACTAATATAAAAAACTAATAAAGAAAATTTGAGGAAGAGATCATAAGACCATATAGGCATCTATTTTAGCTTTGATCCAGTAATTTATATTAGGGTAAGATTTTATGTTTAAAAAGAATTAAGATTGCTTCCACATAAAATAAATATGTGGAAAAAAATCTTAAATAAAACACAAAATAAATAAAACATTTTCATAAAATGCTTTCATAAAATAAATAAAACATTGAGTTGGAAATGAAAATAAATTTCATATAAAAATTAATAAAGTGTACCATAATCATAGATGTGAGAATACGATTGTACTATTGTTTAAAATATACATCAGTTTAAAACATACATCAGTTTAAAATATACGCGCGAACAGTTTAAAATATACATCAGTCAAGAAAAAAAAATCCAAATTAACAATACATTAAAATACTTACTTTGTAAATTATATGAAGCGTACTCATTAATTCATACTCAAAAGTTTATTACCTAAATTTGCTTATTATGCTTGCATATTTTATGATACTTCTTTAGAGTAATACTAATAAGTGTTTGAACATTTAAATATAACTTTTATAGCAATACACATATCAAAGATATCTAAATATCATAGCATTCTTCCTGGGAATCCATGTAGCCATTAATGGGGATCTACGCAATTATTAAAAATAGTTGCAAATAACTCAAGAAAACGATGAAAAGGTATTAAGTGTAAAATAATAATAAAAAAACCAGTTTTTATATAAATATTAAAATATTTAATTTTAAAATATTTTAAAATATTAAAACTTGATGGAGTCCCAATTCCTGCCATTGGTGTGATGTGAAAATTTGAGGGGGAGTTGTGTCATCTTCGTCACTTGACAGAGGTTAAAAATTAGGAGGTCTGTTGCCAATAGGCCTCGTATTGCTTCTCAGTGCAAAATTAAAAACAATCACAGTCACATCTGATGCACCCTGTATAATAAATTTCTCTAACTACATAGATAATTTTTATTCCAATTTAATATTATGAAATTAAAATGGCAAGTTTTTTTATCCTGATTTTTTAAAATTAAATTACTAAATAAAAGGCAAAATAATAAGTACGATGTGAAACATGAACGAAACCTATACTCTTTATTTTTACGCAACATAAACTAAATGCATAATTTTAAATTTAAGAACGATCAAAATTAATTTAAATATAATTCAATACAACCATCCAGTGCATCGTCACTGTAACTGACCACTACAACCCATTCTAACGACGACACGAACTTTAGACTATGACTCCTTAAGCTCCGAGTGATAGGATCCTGTTATCGAATGTTACAGGGTCACAACTGGTGTGAGTCGGCTGTGAGTTCGATACCATGACCATTGAACCCTAGTTATCTAAAGATATTCGATAGTTTTGATATTCGAACCTAAAGTTTTCAGGACACCAAGCTATTTATTACGTTTTGAGTAATTCCAAAATAAATTAGTAATTTTGTGTTGTTATAAAAATTTTAGATTAAAAAGAGGATGGAACATTTAGCGAACATATAGAAAAACGGAGACATCTACATAGATTCGTGTGTTGAACCGAAGCTCAAGTCTATAGATTAACAAACATCAAGCAGCTGATCGAGTTAATTTTTTTTCTAATATTTCTGAAAGAAATAAACATTTTATGTATATATTACGTAAATATTTCATAGATTAATTATGTATCTCTCTCTAGATTTCAAAACAAGTACGGCAACATTTTTTAATAAAACTTAACTTAGAGAAATAACGCAGAAATTTCACTTTTACTTTATTCATACTCAACCAAAAATGCATACGATGCATCAATTTAATGGTATTGAAGATGATCGATTATAATCGTTATACATTCTGTCGGACCAAAATCAAATTACTCTACTAACTGACGCTTTCTATTATCTCTGTAATATTTCACCTCGGTTCTCATTTTTTTTATACGTAACATTTTATACGTTAGATAAAAAAATGTGAATCTACAGTTAAATAATTATTTTCGCTGTATTTCTCTAAACATAGCGTTTAAGATTGGGTCCCGAACATGAAACATGCTTTTCAAGGGGAAAATTTGATATTAACTACTTATGTATTGATTATTGATTGATTGCTTATTAACATCTTGAAGAAATAACCCGAAGATTATTGGCGACGGACCTCGTAATTTTGAACCGCGGTGAAATGACGACACCTCAACCGGCAACCCACTCTGCTACCTTTGACAACATGCACTGATTGGAGGAAGGAATGTTCATGATTATGGAGCAAGAACCGAATCTGGATATGTTAAGATCTCAACATTTGGGGGAAAAAGTGGTTGACGAGAAGAAGGATCGAAAGTATGGAAGAATCGCTAGGCTAATCGGTGGAGTGGGGTGTCATCTGTGTTGACTAAAAAGAGCAAACCTTATAGAAAAAGATAAGGGCATCTCTGGGTTATGATGCCCTTTCCTTACCTAACCAAGGCAAGTCCCTGAGGATTCTACAATAGGCAAATGTGAAGATTTTGTGTCCCGACAGATATATCTTGCATCAGTCCCACTACACAGAGGGTTTTAATGCAATCAGGACTCAAACTCGTGACAGAAATTAAGCAACTCTTCCACGAAATCGCTTGACCACTTGGCTACTGCGGTCAAACACTTTGTCTTTGTAAACTGATTTCAGCCCGAGACAATTTCTTTGACAATCTATTGTAGAAAATTGGAAATCGAGGGTCCAGTTTTTGGAATTTTGTACCAGCACTATTTAAATCGATTGCAGGTTTAAATTTAGAAACTACTAATCGAAATGATCGGGTCGTTCCTGATTAAAGAGAATTGATTTTATTATCCTCACTTGTGGTGGGGAGAGAGTGAAAGTTGAGGTTTATGACACTATAGCCAAATCCGGCTATGCTGCGCCAAGCAATGTGTATCTGTGAGCAATACCTTGGGGAAAATGTAGAAAAATGGCTGAAAATAGAGAATGGTCAAGCGATAGAGATTATCCTTAAGTTATTCCGTAGGGGTGTTATTCGTGTTTACTAAAGGCAGCAAAAATAAGCCCATTGGAAAGAAAGTATACTAGAACCTCACTCTCTAAATTCCCACACCACATCAACGGAAGGACTTTGAGCCTCGACAACTTTAACGTGTATTAGCCTCGGCTACACGGCGGATCTTCAGTGGCATCAAGGCTTGAATCCACGACCGGAAGAAAACTGAATGCCGTGAATCCGCGACTTTGATCTCTAAGCTACCACGGACACATGGGTGTATCTTGGAAATAATCATTATAAATGTACTTTTATAACCTAGGTGTGAGGGGCAAAGAAAGGAAGAAAAAGGCAAGTATTGGTTGATCGGGAGGAGAATCGAAAATGAGAAAAATTCGTTGGGTAATTTTGGATCTCGTAGCCCGAGGTTACCAGAGACATTAAGAAATTGAGCCGTGGCAGATTTCAGTGCATCAACCCCTCTACCCAATGGTTCTTTGTGGAATTGGGACTCGAACTTTTGACTAAACAGAACAATGATGGCCGCTGTTTTCAATCTTCGTTACTCGGCTACCATATGGCTTTTCTGCGCAGAAAAAAAGTAGAATATACTCTTGGTTAAATGGAGCTGAACATCAAAGCCAAGGTGGGGAGTTGAAAAGTTTGAAGAGCATGGAACTATCTGAAGTGTGGCTTTCGGCTCTTGTCCATCGAGAATAACCATGATGTAGTTTCTTGGGCTTTTAGTAACAATGCGGGTATATGGCGCAAGAGCCAAATCTGTCTGAGTTGTGCCAAAGGTTTATAAATCATCCAGGGAAAATGCATACAAATCAACTGCATTTGTGTCAGATACTATGTTCAATACTTAATATTAATCGGTTTGCTAAAGTGAAGAAGATCTGTAAATATTTAAGTAAAAATAACGCTTTAAGGAATATATTGGCATTCTACGAAATGCTACCTAAAAATATCAGGTAAAAACAACAGAGATGGTATGTATAGAGCTTATTTTATTGTAAACCATATACTTCGAGTTAACTAAAAAAGGGGATTTACTTTGATAAATCACTCTTCACATTACTCCAGTCAACCATCGCCAAAACTAAACACTCAACAACATTACGCGTAACAGACTAAACTCGCGAACAAAATAAACAAAACAAATTCCCCTTTTATTCTCCTATACCATGAAAAAGAAGAGGAAAAAAAATATCCAAAAACAAAAACTAGCGAGGGAAAAAAATCACCCTCTCGCCATTTTAGTGTTGTCAGAGTTCGTGTTTATTTCCCATCAGGAGTGTCAAGTAAAAGTTTTATTGGCAGTTTATCTCGAGCGAGACGCTTGTTTTTTACGACCTCTTAAAACGGAGGATTGAGTGACCGCTGGACATACGAGGGACTGACCGGATAAACTAGATTTAGTGGGACTCGCACCCAGAGAAAACTTTCGGGAAGTTATTACCGTTTATACACCTTGGGAGTTAAAAAGAAAAAGAGAAAAAATTTTCCCACACCTGTGAGGCGGTGGTATTCTCTATTGGGAAAAATTTCGAAATAAAAAAAAACCTGACTTGAAACTGGAATATATTGATTCGAGATCAAGAAATTGGAAGTAAAAGAAGTGTTCTGACTCGTTTATGAAAACCTTTCAAGATGCCGGTGATTTTGTTTTCTTTATATATATTTCCAATATAAAATACTTAAATTATTTAAATGTTTTAGTTAATATTTTTACCAGGAATAATTAGCATACCTAAAGTTCCTTTATCTCAAGATGTTTTTGTGTATTAAATGCTTTAATACTGTTTGATATATACATTGTAATTTAGTTTTAGTTTAATTTTTACTAACGTCTCACTAGAAGCAACACGAGGGCTATTGGCGACGGACCTCGTAATTTTGAACCTCGGTCAAGTGACGAGGACGAACACAAATCCGAAGCCATGACCACTAAGCTACCGCGGCCCAATATACATTGCAAAACATAATTAAATTTAATAAATATATATGTGCTTCATTAATATCAGATATTCACACAAAAGCGACTACATATCGACTCTATTGGAAAATATTCATATCTTTTAACAAGTTTAATAACATTTCCATTCATAAACTAGTATTTTACTTCATTATGTGTTTTAATGGTTTAAGACTGAATGTATGAGTGAAAGTTGAGGTTTAGGACAAAGGAGCCAAATATAGGTAAGTTGCATCAAACAATGTGTGTGTCTCTGATCTAGACGTTAGATAAAAAAAAATGTTCAATTGATTCATTAATTGTTTATTAATGTAGCACTTAGAAGTAACACGAGGCCGCGGTAGCCTAGTGGGAAAGTCGGGTATTCGCGGCCGATTGTTTTCGTCGAGTCATGGATTCAAACCCTGATGCCACTAAAGACCCACCGTGTAGCCGGGGCTGATGCACGTTAAATCTGTCGAAGTTCAAAGTTCTCCTGTGATGTGGTGCAGAAGTTAGACGATGGAGGTGCCAGCTCAGGTGTCGTCCTCTTCACTTAATCAGGTTCAAAAATACGAAGTCCATCACCAATAACCCTCGTGTTGCTTCCAGAGCAAAGTTAATAAACAATCACATGGAAGCAACGTGAGGAATATTGGCGAAGGACCTTGCAATTCTGAAACTCGGTCAAGTGAGGAGAACGGCACCTTCCTCTTTACATTCCCACACCACGCTAACGGAAATTTTTTTGACAGATTTCCCCTACATCACCTTCGCTATACGGTTGGTCTTTTTGGTATCAGGACTTAAATCTGTGGCTAGACGGAAAAAACGCTAGCCATGAGCTCGCTACCATGATCATTTGGCTTCCGTGGCCTAGCAACCATTTTAATCTGGACCTTTTAGATTAGATTCAGGATCAAGTGATGAGGATGACTGATAACATACTTTCGCTCTGACTTCCTCTTCAATTAACTTCAGAGCTTCAGGTAATGAGCTTAATAATAGTCGTAGTTCGAATTTTATTTCTGAGGGGAAAAAATAAATTTTCGAATAACAAGCAGTCGCAACATATTAAATTTTAACTGGGTTTCAATTCCCTTTTCTGGTGTGGTATGAAACCTATTAGAGTCAGGAATAATCTCAAGTTGTTGTTCTCTGATTTCAGCAATGAACAAAACTCATATAGATCTTAAATGACATTAATTCAAATAATAACTAAATTCCCTCTTCGTGCGGAAATTATCTGTCTTAAATGTAGGAAGTATTAATGCGTGGATAACCCACTGCAAGTTTAGGTTTAAGGAGCAAAAGCTAAGTCCGGCTGCTCCCAACCATGCGCATCTATAATCAAAATTTCTTTTTAGAATCACAAAGGGCGTCATATTCATGAACTTCTTAAAAAAAAAGGAAACACTACACTAGATAATTATACTGTGAGTTTACCAACTACCATTTTCCTTTCAATAATAAGGGAACTTTTTGAACCACTCGCGTATTTGTGATCTAAGCGTAAAAGATTGCAAGTACAAAGATAGTCGAAAAAGGGAAAATGTTCTCAAAATTTTCTGAGAGAGCGTTGCTCGTGTTTATCGAAGCCAGAAAACCTCTACGAGAACAATAATCCATCGGGCTCCTAAATTTGTCACCTGTACTTATGAGGCAGCTATTGGCAAAATAACTTAAAAAATAAAAGTGATGACGATTAAACTAAAAAAATAGACTACATTCTACAATAGTTTGGCTTAGGAAATGCAGAGTTAGTACATATTTGTCAGATTAATTTTAATCTGCAACTTTTCAAATTTTGCACCATGACACATAATTTGGGCGAAAATATATATCACTCGGGTGCATAGAAATGATAACGCCCATTCCTAGGCAAGCCCCTAAAGAAGTAGAATTTAAGGAAGAGTTTTCTGCATTGACAATTTAAACTGTTTGAAGTGTTTGTGATTGATTAACTGATAGGTTACTAAATTAGTATTTAAAAAAGCAACACGATGGCTTTTAAGGACAGACTTCAAATTTTAAGACACATCTAAGCGACGAAATGACATCTGAATGAACACCTCACTCTCAGGCTCCCATTCCACACCTAGTCGAGGACTTAGTGTCTGGATAGATGTAATCTAACTCATCCTCGCTGCACGAGAGGTCCTTAGAAGAATTCTGAGTTCAAAACAGATTCAACGGAAAAATTGACGGTCATGAGCTCGTGACCTTTACCGTAAAGTGTTTATGGGAAATGGCTTTTTTCAAAAATATTATAGACTTGAGTAATGTGAATATTTATTAGCCACCCAAGGGGCTATTATTTTAGTTGGATCAATTTTGAAGCACCAGATCACTTTTCAATTTTTTTTATCGTTTGCTTTAATTTTGATTACATTTAACTTAAATATATTCAATTTAATAATTTATCGTTTCTTTTAATTTTAATATCGGAAAAATTTACTGTTGTCTATTTCTCGATATCTCACCATTTACTTTAATTCTTATACTTAATTGAGTAATTTAATAAGAATTATAAGTAAAAGCGCACCTTGGGAGGCTAAATCTGTTCTTTGCAAAACTTTGCATATTACATTTTGGAAATATTTATACAGATGTCTATATTTACATCATGTAAAGCCTATCGAATTGTTATCGTATCAAGATAGCTGAAAAATACTGAAGACAGAAAAAAGTCCTTCTGCTGCAGTTCTTTGATTTCAAAACATTTTGTATCGAGGATTCCCTTTATTATAGTCACTTATTTCTTACGCTTTTGTTATTAAATTAAAATATCATTTTTTAACACTTTCACATAAACGTGCGCATTTTTGATAAAATTTTAGATTTATTTTACTATGGAAACATAAAAGAAATCATTAACACATGCTCTTTAAGTAAAGTATTTCGTTCAAGACGGGATGTACTACCGTAGAATATGTAATTTTTTACTAAATTCCTGTAAGTCGCTTTTAAAAATAATGAGGTTCAATTTTTCTTTATCAACAATGGAAAATGTTTGCCTCCAGTTTCTTACGCACATATTTCATTTTACTTAATATAATCCTTCAATGTTTTAACGCTCTTAAGTACAAAAAAATGCATCATAAAGTGATTTTTAATTAATTTATATTATATAATTAAAAACTAATGAGATAATTTTTTTCTTTTTGAAAGTAGACTGTTACTCTGTTGTAAAAATTGTAGGAAATATCCAATAAACTACAAAATCTTTAGTAATAAAAACAATGAATCAAATAGATTAGTTGAAAGAAAAATTGATTCTACCTTTTTTTCCAAGTTTATTTTTTTTTTAAAAAAAATCGTTCTCTCGGTTAAATAAAATGAGGTTAAAATGTCTTATCTGTTTATCCTTCTTTAGTGATATGCAGTAATTTACGCAGAAGATGTTAATTTCTTATAAATCTCAAAGCCTTAAGACTTATATAAAAATAAGCAGAAAATTGTGTCATTTTAAATATTTGGCAAGAAAAATTAATTTTTAAGGAAAAAAGTACGTTTGTGCTATATTTTTATAGATTAAAATGTAACACAGGATATATTCTTTTAACCGAATTTGGAGATTTCCTTTTTTGGTAACGATTTTATTTTAATTATTTTTTTATTTACTTTTTTGGCAACTTAAATAGTTAAACAAATTATTTCAAAAGTCGCCAAAAATTGTCAAGATCAACACAGCATGATTTACATTTCATCCGATATTTTCTCTGTATAACTTAAAAAATAAGCTTTTCATTCGCATTGTAAGAGAAAAAATATGCACTACATTTTCAATAGTTAAAATGTTTTGATGCTATGCGTAAAAGTTTTTTTTTCTTTCATCTCTGTAAGGACTCTAAAAACACTTTTATATACCTTACAAAAACAGAGATTTAAAAAAAGCATTTTTTTCCTTCAAAACATATAATACTTGCACTTAATCTTAAGATTTCACTCCTTTCATTCTTGTGTAATTTTAATAAGTCGCTTCTTTTTTAATTAATGTCTTTTTGAATCATTATTATAGTAGAGCAACGCCATAGCAAATTGCGACTGATATTGTAATTCTGAATTGCGGTTAAGTGACAAGAACGACATCTGAACCGAAACATTTCTCCTAATTTCCCACACATAAGACTCTAATGAGAAAAGTGGATGTTTAGCTTTATTAACGTCGCACGAGAAGCAATACGAGGGGTATTGGCAACAGACCTCATAATTTTGAGCCTCGATCAAGTGACGAAGACGACACATGAGCTGGTACCTTCCTCTCCTAACTTCTCCACCAAGCCAATGGGTGGACTTTAAGCCTAAACAGATTTAACGTGCATCAGCCCCCGGGTCTTTAGTGGCAAATTGATTCAAACCCTTGAATCGATGGAAACCATTGGGCACGATATGTGTTTAATGAAAGGAGCTATTTTAACGTTATTTATATACATCTATAATATAAATTTTTATTCATAAGCATCGTTATAGATATATAAATATCTTATATACTACCTCTGACCATAAAGTTCGGTATATGAAGTCAAAACGGCTGATCTGGCAACACTGGCGAAACAAATCGATGCACCTGCGTAGTGGCAGGTGTTGACTATCTGCCCCACCGTTGTTCAGTTGAGCGTCGTTTGTGTTCCGAGTAAGACTTGTTTTACAAAGTGCTTGTTTGGTGAGTTGGTTCTTAACTAAGAACAGGAAAATGAACGAACAAAATATCAATTTAAAGTTTTGTTTCAAACTTGACAAGACATTGAAAGAAACTCATGGGATGCTGGTACGTGTTTATGAAGATCAAGCCCTGTCTATGAAGTGTGTGTATGAGTGGTTCGCCCGTTTTCGAGAAGGCCGGGAAAGTGTTTTTGACAACCTCCGTAGCGGAAGACCAGTGACCTCCGTCAGTGACGAAGACATTGAGAAAGAGAGGAAATTGCTCTCGAAAGATCGTCTATTAACTTTGCGCGTGATAGCTGACGAACTGCAGATTAACCTTGAATCCGTGCGATATATCATTACCCAGAATTTAGACATGAGTAAAACGTGTTGTCGTCTTGAGCTACATCCCTTGAGTGATGATCAGAAGCAGGCACCTTTAGAAATTTCACAGAATTTTGTCGAAACGCAAGTGCGACACCAAATTTCTTGAATTGTATTGTCACTGAGAATGAGTCCTGGTGCCTGAGGTACGACCCTGAAACGAAACGGCAAAGCATGGAATGGCCTTCTCCTGCATCACCTCTTCGGAAAAAGGTCAAAGCAGATAAATCACGCATCAAAACGATGCTCATCACCTTTTTTGATAGTCAAGGCACTGTCCACAAAGAATTTCTACCTGATGGAACGACGATGAAGGCTGCAAAGTACATTGAAATTTGAGCCGTTTCATGAAACTTCTACGCTGGGTACAGCCCCAGTACGCACAACAAAGTTCATGGTGTTTTCACGACAATGCTCGCCCTCACACATTCAATATCGTCAAACAGTTCCTGGCACAAAAAAAAAGGGGGGGGGGCAATTGAACATCCACCGCATTCGCCAGATCTCTATTCTACAGACTTCTTCCTATTCTCCCGGCTCATACTCGCTTTGAAAGGAGAGAGACTTGACGATATTCCTGACATTCAACGAAATGTGACGAGGCTTTTGAACTCCATCAGAAAAGAAGACTTCTTGCAAAGTTTCCAGGACACGTATAGCAGATCTTAGAGGTGCATAGTTATGGGAGGTGACTATTTCGAAGGACAGTAAGGTAACTTTCGTTAATATTTCATCTACGGTAATGTTACAGGACTATTCACCGAACTTTATTGTCAAGGGTTGTATTTCATTCTTTAAACACACAAATCGCTAGCAAAACTATAATTCATTATTTTAATGATGCACAGCCTAAATAAAGCCTTTAATATATATCTAAGCATTATATATATATATAAAAATGCTTGTTTGCATAGCTGATTTAACAGACACGCCCTTCCCTGTCTCCCAGAAATTAATTTGATTTTTTATTTAAAACTGCTTTACATGTTATACATAGGATTTTATCCCTCAAACCTTACACTGTTTTCTTATCATTCAATCTTATAGCTTGATTTTAAAAAAACTTTTATCATATTTTTAAAAAAAAAATGTTTGGCACAATTTACCCACATTGGCTTTTCTACCATAAGCTGTCATTATCACTTACTTCCTCATTCCATTCAACGGGAAAACTTTATCCACATAAAGAGCCTCTTATATCAAAAGTAGGATCTTAACCAGACTCGGGACTTGAACCTACGGATCGACTGCAATTCCTCCGTTTAAGAATTCTCCACTGTGACAACACGTTTGTCAAGGCCACTCTCCCATTTTAAATTCAATTCGATTTTTTTTTCTTTCTTCATTCCTTATAATATGACCGCTTCATTATTTTCTCCATATTCAAAATACGGTTTCATATATGATTATATGTGTCGATTGCTTAATTTCTTAATTATTTCGATAATCTTGAAGGATACATTTCCTTCAAAAAGTATACATCGATCAAAGTTAATACATTGATTAAAGTTAATACATTGATCAAAGTTAATACATTGACAAACACTTCTTCTATAATCCAGTGGAATAAAGTTTTCAAAAATTGCTTCGATTTAATTACAGGTTCCAAACTTTCTAATATGTTTTTTTAAAAAAAAATAAATCAAATTTTCAAAAAAAAAAAAAAAAAAAAAAAAAAAAAAAAAATCATCTATAGAAGGGTAAGGGGACGGACGCCTCGAGAAAGTTTACAAAATAATGACTCCTCAACAGAAAATTTATTTTAATTTTAGTTAACAATCTCCAGCGCAATTTAAAAAAATATGGCATCTGTTGAGAAAGAGTTGTTTAGTTTTATGTTTTCTTAGGATAATGTATTTCATTCATACAGGTGCATGTGTTTGTGTGAGAAGGAAATTGAGAGATTTGAGCAGTATTGATAGCCATTTTCTTTACAATAAATATAATTACGGATTATTCATAAGAAGAATATATTTACTCATTATATTCTAAAATAATTCATAATCAAAGGCAGATTGATAGAATCTTCCCATGATAAAATGCTTTTTTAGAAATATTCTACGATTTATCAGCCTTTTCCTACAACTGTTTGTAACATTTAATGATTTCGATAATTCTTTTTAAATATCTCCATAACAGGAAACTTAATAAAACAAGTATTAATCCAAAAGTTTTGGATGTCATCTGAAATAACAAATAAATAATAGACGAAAAAGGAGGGATTTTCACCACTTCAGCATAAGTACTTAGAATGAAACGTATTATTATCATTGAATGGCAGTTAAATGTAATTTAATACATGCTAAAGGTATAATAATTTTTTACTATACGCATTATGTATTTTACATACAATTTATATTAAAGAAATATACCGAAACGTCCAATACGAGGAAGTGTAAGAATTTTTGGCGTGTTTTTTATATTAAAAAACCCAAGATGAATTGATTACATACTAGGGTTGACTTTAGACGCAACACGTGGACAAATGGCAACCGTAATTTTGAGCCAAGTGACAAGGATGACACCTAATCTGTACTCTCCTGTTTAAGCTTCCACACCACACTAATGCGTAGACTTTTATTTCGACCCATTTAACATGCATCATCCTCACTACATGTCGGGGCTTCAGTGACATCAATATCGACTGAAGCATCGCCAATCACGATATCGCGATCTTGATACATCGAGTATCTCAACTGTTAACCAAGAAAGAAGCCGAAACAAGTACTTATGTTAAAATATTTGTAATATCTGAAAGGCTGCAGCCAAAATCAGCGATCTCAAATGTTTCAGAAATGTTTCATTTCGATCTATTGTTAGCAGTATTTTGGATTCAAGTTTATAGTATGTATAACATCAAACATTAAAGAAATTACAGGTGTTTTTTTCCTCCTGAACTTAAGTAAAGTTTAATTTAAATTCATTTACAGCAGTAAGAAAATTTTATTAATAAGCTTATTATCATAAAAATATTGCCCAAATTATTACACATTTGCTACACAAAATATCGAACAAGTGAAAGTTCTTTAAAAATTCAGACTAAACCGGTTAAAATGAAATATTATATGACGTCATTCCTTCCCTTTATTTATATCCCCCTACATCTTTCAACCTAATTAAATAGTCACTAATTATTAGACTCCAATTCAAGATACGTTAGAGCAAGTAAAAATATTTGATTCATCACTAAAAAATATAGATACGTTCACTGTTCCCTATCTTTCTTAACTCGTCAGTCTTAGATTAGGATCTATTAATGTAGTCTTAGCTTATCAATTCATTCAGTCCGATTCAAACACTTCTCGCTAACAGTAGATTCGTATTTTAGACTGAGAGTCACATCAGTTCAAAAGATTACTTATAATAATTCAATCTAATTTATTAATAGCTATCGTCCTGGTGGTATCCTCTATCTCCTTTCTTTTCAGTTCTATTTTGCTTATATATCATTATCTCTAATTCAACTGGCTGCACTTCTTATTTTCCTCTAATTTACCTAATAACGTTTCATTTTGGTTGGAAAGAAATTGTAATTTTATACAATTCAAATTATTGTAAGGTCTCAGAGGTTTCTGAAAAGAAAATCGTCAATACCCCTACGCCATAATATTAGGTGTAAGTTGCAATTTTCAGCAATTTTTTCGGTAACTTTTCAAAAAGTCACCTAATTGTTTTGTTATCAAAAAAAATTCAGAAAAGTAAGTGAAAAAAAGTTTTCCAGAATAAAAATGGTCGAATCGCTGAAAATATCGCCGAATTTGACGTACATGCTATACTTCCTTTTAACAGATTAAACTTTCAAAAGTTGGAAAGTCATAAAAGGCTCTTAAACAATATTTTTCATTAACAAAAGAATTTACGCGTGACATTATAACACTTCCTTCTCGACTGAAAATCTAAATTTTCGTGCCACCTGAAATAATCCCTCTGAAAACATGATTCCGTGTCGTAGAATCGAAAACACCTAATTAAAATTAACGATCAATTAGAAATGGGAATGTAGGGAAGAATTTTCATCTACGGGCAAAATAAAACGATTCTAATTTCGAAGAATCCACGTAGCTTGAAATTACCTGGATTATCGAGGGTGCCGATTCGTCCACTCAGAAAACTCATTCCATCCCGCGTTTCAAATTACTAAATCCAGGTGTAATTAAACTAAAAGTAACCAAAACACAACACTTCAAAGAAGGCTTACCTTTGGAATATAAATATTTGTATTCAGAACGAAGAGCAAAGAAACAGCGACGAAAAGTTAAGTGGTCCAAGTCATTTATTGGAAGCTAACGTTATGATTTAGCAAAGAACTATAGATAAGATTCTATTGTTGGAATATTTTGTTAAAAAAAATTAAATGTAAGGCATCCCCGTTTGTTGATGAACATTTGCATTTTTTTAAAATTCTGTTTTACGATTAAATTCTAAAATTTTGCATTTAAACATTGTATGGCCAAGAAGCAAAATAAACCAGGAAGCCAAGTTCAGTTTTTTATCGCCAAATTAATATTTACGGCTTTTAAGTTTCACACGGAAATCATCAAACACGTTATTTGGAAAGAAAAGTCTTATAGTTAAAAATACAAAATGTTGCCAATTCTAGAGAGTATGTGTGTGAGTGTGTTGCTTCAGGTCCCGTTGTTTTTTTTATTTCTCTATCTTAAATACTAATGGATTTGTTGCAAATTTAGTTTAATTTCAGTAAGATCTCTTTTAGAGCTTCCTCGATGAATATCGATTCGATAAAACGTGGTTATTTTGTTTTGTTAAATTATATTTTCTTGCCATTCACCATGTTTCTTAGTCTTATGACATTGGGCTATTCGCGGTTTCTCTTCACTAACTTTTGTGACTTTTAATTAAGATTGATTACTTTTTCTAAACAACCTTTGCCCAACCAAAAATGAAACGTGAATATGTAGATAGAAAGCAGATAGAAATGAAGTGAAGCAGGAGAGTTAGAAAATATATAAACTCCAACTGAGAGTCGTGATAGAGAGGTTGAAGGAGGGGTTGAAAGAGGTGGAAAGAGAGGTTGAAGTAGGTGATTGAATTAAAAGTTGAGTGATTCAAGAGATTTAGTTATTCCAGTGTTCAACAATTGTTCCAGAATTTGAGTTGCAGTCGAGGAAAGCTTAGTGGTAAGAGTCTGTTAGATTATTATTGGTGGGTTGAGTTAAGGTAACACCCTTAACCTTAGTAAAACCCTTGTCCGGGAGAGCATTTATAATTGTTGTTATATCAACTAGAAGTTAATAAATTGCGTAATTATTGTTCTAGTGTCTCTTTGCTTGATTTATTGAGTCTTAGTGTTTAATCATTGAGTTTAGCTATGGCACAAGAGGCAGCCCGGAATGGGCAGACGTTACAGCCTCTCATTTAATTATAAAATAATTTACCAGGTGATTCCTAGATAGAAAAAACTCAATAAAGAAGAAAAATAAAACGTTTATAATAGGTATAGTAATTTCGTAACTTTTTTTTGAGCATGTGAATATTATTATGAATGATATTCAATACTTAGAAATGTATGGAGCACATACACCATCTTAAGGTTTGCCAAAAATCTATGTGACGGCCCCACTTCGCTTCTAAGTTTCTGAGCTATCGAGAAGTAATACGTAATCACCAAAGTAATTTCTTATTACGAATATGGATCAGTTACTAACTCGCATCTTAATTAAAAGTTATAAATTGAATTTCTACTTATCCCAATAACAATAAATCTGGATCAAATTTAGGAATAAATACTTGAGAAACAGGACAATTAAATAATCAGTTCTCAGATATGATCCCTTACACCTTCATGCATAATTCTCGTACGCACAATATAGTTATAACTTTCGTACTATCTGCATAATCAAGCTCTAATAGCTTCATTCTCTCTTGCTCTTTGTTTCCTGTTCATTACACATAAATATACGAGTATATACAAGAACAGTTCTACCAGGATTGCAGAGCATGTGTGCACAAAAGGCATACTTAAGTATTGTGAACCCTGCTTGAATACTGTGGACGCCCAAACATAGAGGGTGGCCATAGTAGTTCTTATCAAAACCTAGACTCAGCTCATTTTTTCTAAGCAAACTACGTCAAAGAAAAAGGGAGAAATCACAAGTGAATTTGTGAATTTAACAGGAAGTTTAAGAAGGTAGTACATCAACTCAAAAATTTTGTAGTGAACATTATTTGTTTTAACACTCTTTGATATTGTTAAAAGCAATGGTGATTTAACTGCTAAAAAAGGTAAGCTCTTACAAAAGGATCAAAGGAAAGTGGGGCACCCAAGAAAATCTACACGTAGCCCAATTGGTACAATTCTTCAAAAGGCTGTATTTATTGGTATACATGTGACGCCGGCAAGCCAATCATTTAAGCATTAAGAAATGCATTTTACCAAACACAACGAAAGTGACATAAAACACATTTGTGTATTATGACATGCTTAAGGGCAAATGGGAAGATTACCTGGAAAAGATAATCTCTTTCAGAAACGAAAGAGGGAGATAAATATGTCAAAATTTTACATCCATGCTATTAATTTAGCTTCCTGTATCTGTTGAAAACATAAAATCTGCAGAAAATAGAACATCTGTAAAAATTGTATAATTAACGAATTTTCATTCCGCTCAAACCGCAAAAGGTAAATATATCGTCATTTTGAAATTCTTTTATAGCTGTTTTAAAATTTAAGTATTTTGATAATCTACAAGACAAAATAAAAATATTTTACTGTATTTGCTTTTATTATAAGACAAGTAATACGAATAATAATCTGAGAATTTGGTAAAATCTTTTGCAAGCTCTCTTTTTCTGGAAAAAAGTACTAATTTTTACTATATATATAAATATATGTATATAATATAATTCTTAGAATATTTATTATGTTGATTTACATACATAAGGTTCAGTGCGAGCTATTTTTCTGTAATACATCGCAATTTTCCGAAAGCGTTTCAAATTAATATAATAGTTAAAGCTAGCTCAGAATCAAAATATAAAAGTAGTTATTTTTACTAAGGTAATTTTACGTGGATGATTGTAAGTGACCAATTCTATAACTGTCAAATATTTAATTAGTTTTGATTCTTGCAATTAAGGAATTTTTAAGCAAATAAAAAATGTTTCAAAATCATTTCTTATTTTTCTCTCTTTAAGATTTTTATTTCTTTCACACATTTAAATATTTTTCTCTCTTTATTATACAACTTAATTGATTTATAATAATAAACTGTTATTTTTCTCTATTGTAATCTAAGATTTTTAAGAGAGACTGTATTATATACAAGACTTTACACAATACTTCCTTAAATATGATTTTTCAAACTACGATAGTTTGAAAGAATATTTATTTAAATTTTACCATTATTTATGCATGCTAAAATTTAAAAAAATGCACATTTTAAAATACATTACAACATTATCTATAAAATATTAATACGATTCCTAATAATGCAAAAGTTTCATATTAGATTAAGTAACTTAATTACAACGTCATCTTTCTTTGGATTCCAAGAAATTTGAAGAAAATATTTTTTAGGAAAAAAGTTTTTAATATATATAAGAAAGGTGATTAGATTTTTTAAAGAAAATTAAAAAAAATTATATTTAAATACAAAATGCTTCTTTTAATTCGTTGAAAGTGTTTTGATATTAATATAAAATTTCGAAGAACGATTTTATTAAGTATATAGTAATTCTTTGACTATATAGTTATGTCATAGTTACGTAATAAATTATTATTAAGTACAATATCAAACTTTTACGGCTTTAGACGTCTTTATAAATTACAAAGTATGTTTTGAAATTAATTTTCAGTTGATCTATTAATGTATTACTAACATAATTTTTTACGCTTTAATTAAAATCGATACAAGTATAAATTATCGCATAATTTTTGTATTAGTATAAAAATTTACAAACCAAAATCTTTTTAAAGATGTTATTATATGTTTCTGGAATTTCATGAAGATTATACATTTGCTCTGGAAAAGTGTATAAAGTGTTCCAGAAAAATTTGAATATCAAAAAAGCAAATCATTGTTTTTAGTTTGTAATAAACACATGCACTGCTTTAGATATTTTGCGACTGTTACGATCTTGTAAACTTCAAGTGATCAGCAATTATGAAAATGTAGCAAAACCACTGGTATAGATATTTAAGTTAAATGCTTAATAATGGTAAATTCTTATTTGCCTATGAAATAGATATTTAAGATAAAAGCAATAGAATAACAGGTTCTTATCTATCACAATACTTAATAATATCAAAAAATAGGTTCTTATCTATCACAATATTTAATATTTTCAAAAAAAATCAGATCTTA
>BMAW01009135.1:0-42171 GCA_019974015.1 Nephila pilipes | reverse complement strand
TCTTATCTATCACAATATTTAATATTTTCAAAAAAAATCAGATCTTATCTATCACAATATTTAATATTTTCAAAAAATCGTTTTTTATCTATCACAATATTTAATATTTTCAAAATCTGTTCGATTATCTTATTTGCTGGATACAAGCAAATCCTCTCTCCTTGACAAAATTTTCTCCACAAGATCAAAAGCGAAAAACGTCATGGCATCAATGAAAATTAATCAAACTCAAATTTTTTACTCAACTATAATGCATTCTACTCCAATTTTATTGAAGTTATTTTATGAGGTTTATAGACAAAACGAAATTCTAGCTACGATTTACACTTGTAACCGTCATTGGATTAATTTCAATAATCTTTACAATTGATAAGGGGCTCAAACATTTTCAAACCATGACCCTATTATCATAAGTATTGATTCATGAGGGAACTCTGACATGATCTTAAGGATAAGTTTTGAAAGTAATTTGACGGAACTTGTACAGCTTCAAGAGGATCAAGTGTTTCATTAAATATCTTATCAAGTGTTCCCTTCCGAAATTCATCTGTGGGGAATTTTCGTAAAAATTTTCAACGCCCTTTCATTTTAATGCTAAATAGCTAATATTGCTCCAATATGACTAAATAATAAACGCTTACTTTTGAAACCGTTTTTCTATTTGTGCCTATCGTATTTTGCTTTTCTATAAGGATTTTTCACAGGTGTGATAGAAAGCAACAAAACTTTTGTTAAGCTATGAATTTGCGAGTATATGTGGTGTTATTATTTTCAAAAGAATTAAACTTATTATCAGCACTCCCTTATAATTTGAATTTTACTGATGAATTAAACTCGTCACTGGTTCTTTAATTGCATTAAGTTTTGTATTTATGGAGAAATGTTCTTAATTTTGTTCGACAACAAAGAGGTAAGTTTTTATTTTTATATACACTGGTTTTGAAATCAATTTAATGTATTATAAGGTGGAGTGGCTGAAATTAAATAGCACGTCGGTGGCTTTGCCTCTGCACATATAGCAATGATGATTTATATAAGTCACAGTTTATTCACAAGGCGATGTTCTCAAATCAAAAAACATCATTAAAAATCCAAAATGTAGTGTAAGGGAAACACTTGCGAAAATCCGTTTCCACAAATAACATGATGGTTAACAAAAAAGAAACTCATATCGAGAAAAAAAATCACACCAAATTTGGCATGTCCCCTGTACTTTATTTTAGTTAAAGAACTTTTGAGTTATTTTAAAAACTTTAAGAGTATTATCAATTTTCATTTAAAATCAGTGTATTCAATCTTTTACTAGAAACTTTAACTTTTGCGAAAATCATTCTTTTACTTAATTTTTGCAAAAATCGTTCTTTCACATTTCGAAAACCAATTTTAAACGAGAGCATTATAAATTGAGTGGAAAAAATGAATGATTGCGTCGTAACAGAAACGCTTACTATCCATCATTTCCTAAAAGATTATAAACATAACTATTTAAGTTTAACGTACAATATTCCTTCACCTGTTTTTCATCCACCTAGATTCTAACAAATTTTAGTTACTTTAAAAATAACACGATGAAAAATAAGTTTTTTCTACTTTAATCTTTTCCTTCATTGTTGAGAAAAACGAAGAAAATTTATATTCAGTTTCTTGTTTTTCGTTACAAAAAGGTTTTATTCTCCAAAAATGTATGCAGAAAAAAAAAATAAACACTAGAGTGGATGTATGATATTGGGGTCTGTTGCAATTTTCCCTTCAACCAACATTTCGGGGATATTTTAAAGATGTAAGAATTCCTAATTCCTCCCAATAGAATGAAATGTTACTTGATTTTCGTTGATTGGGTTAAAGGTATTGAATTAAAATTTATAAATTTGATGAGATGCATATAACAGCAACTACGAATTTAATACGAAGGTTGGAAGTTAGATACTTGGTGAAAGGGAATTAAAGTGATACTTCGAATCATCCATTCGTTCATCCATCCATTGTTTCTTAATTATCACGAAAACCATTCGATACAAATTAACTGTATTAATTAAGTCATTCGATTGATCCTTCCTTTCCATAATTTAGTTCCCTTTGAGCCATTGCCATAAGTACACTAATGTTTTCCAGGTTCAATAAGATTTACAAAAGTAACCGATGTTGGGAGAGTGCAATTGTTTTTGACGATTGTTCCCGAGAGAGAAGTAAATGCATTTGATACCAGTTATTACACACCTTGTTAAGAAACGAACATTATGCTAGGTACAGCAGTTTCACACGATTAAAAGATGTTCAGTCAAATAAACCATGATTCTATTTGCATATTTATACATGTCTTCAACATAAATCAAACATTTTTATTCGATTTAAGAACAACTTCAGATGAATCTATTTTTAAATTTTACACAGAGTCTTTTGAATTAATAATGCGTGAAATTCCAAATACACATATTGTAAATGCTCTTGTAAAATTATCGGATTAAAGACACTTATCACTTCAACGATCTAAATGGGAATTGTCTGCACAAACACAGGGGGGCCATTCGAGAAGTCAATGTTTATGCGAGACGTCATTTCGATTTTTAAAGAGAAGCAAGAGCAACACCATATCGATGTATTAAATCAAAAGTTCCGGATCGCTAATTCTGCACAACTTCTACATCTAATTAAAATTTCCGTTAGTTGGGAAGAACATGTTTCTGTAGTTTTAGTTTCGGCACAAGCACGGAAAAGCGAATAAAAATTTCAAATTAATGCAAGAATGAGCTGATTAGCATATTGTGTTAAATAATTGCGCTTCGAACTAAATTAATAAATGCAAAAGCATGTTGGAGCGAAATTATTCAGTCCCTGAAATTTTTGGAAAATATCTAAATTGAATTTTAAAACTAATGGTAATCTTATGTTAAAAGAGGTAAACTGCTTATAGATTTTAAAATATATGTATTCCCATCGATATTTGAGTTATTCATTTATTGACGCGCGATTAATACATCATCGTACATTAAGGATATGGAATTCTTGCAATGAATTATTTATTGGTTGAGTTTTCATTCCGAACGATGTGTTTCTGACAGGTATCGATATTATATTCATTTAAACAAAAAAAAAAATATGTAGATCTTTTCTAAACTCTTTAATAAGAGATTGTAAATTTCTTCTACATTATTTTTCTAAAATTAAGTTTAAACTACAAAATTTGTACCACGTTCAACGCTTCGGTATCTTTTCCTATTTGCAAACATCACCATAAATCACGAATGATTAATTTTTGCAATGAATATTTATCATTTGTGTTTTCATTTCGAATGATGTATTTAGTGCAGATGTCGATATTACGTTCACTTAAAATATGTATAACTTTTTCAGAATTCTTTAATTAGAAATCTTTGTGTATTCATTTTTTTTGTTCATCATCGTATGTCATGAATATGAAACTTTTGTAATAAATTGTTTATTGGTTGTGTCTTCATTCCGAATGATATATTTTACGCAGTTATCCATATTACATTCATTTAAACAAAAACAAAAAAAATGTATAACTTTTCTAAACTCTTGAACTGGATAACATAAATTCCCTTAATATTATTTCTCTAAGGGATGTTTTAAACCATAAAAGTTTCAACTCGTTCCACATTTTAGCATAATTTTTTGCTTTAGAAAATTTTGAAGGATAAACTACATTTAACTAACGTTTCCATAATTTAAATTTACGTTAGTTACTTCCTTTAGAAGTTTAATACAATAGCAATAAAAAATGTAATTTTCCATTGAGATTAAAACCTTGTCATAAAATTAAGTGAATCTGATTAGAATATTTAAAAGTATACGAGTTTTTACAGGTATTAAATAAACAACCAAAATTTTTAGTATTTCGAAAGTTTATAAGTTCAAACAACTTTCTTTTAATGGATGAAAAAAGTTAAATATTTATTTTAGAAATATAAAGTTTTACGCAGTTGGTAAATGATACAATTAAGATAAAGATTAAAGTATATGAGAGTAATTGAATTAACATCTATTTTTCCACTTTCAGTACAATCTAACAACCTTTACATTTAGAACGAAAGGCGGAGGGAATTATAATCTTAATATGATTTATTAATTCCATATAAAAATTATAATTTTGCACTCAACTTTGATTTTAATTAACCACAGATTATTCATTTTTAATTCTCTAACAAAAATACAACAACAGCAACTGAAATTTCAATAAAATCTACTTAGTCTTGTTAATTTTGGTATTTTAGAGGAATACAGTAAATAAAAATATTCTTTTAATTAATTTAAAATACAGGGTGATTAAAAAGCGGTATATATATAAATATATATACACGTTCAACCATTTTTGCACCAGTTACATTTTAAAGATTTTTTCTTGAATAAGTGATTTCCATAATAATTAAATATAATGTCGGAAGAGTGTAAACGTCAACAAAATGTTTTATAAGATCGAGGAAAAAGCCAAAGTTATCCAACGAATTCATAAACGCGCATGGTAAGCTGCTACAGCCAGATATCTTAATCTAGCTGAATCTGCATTAAATGAATGGTTAAAGAGTGAAGAGATAAAATTCTTTAGTTTGTTGACAATGAGAAGGAAATGGCTATAAAAATGGGCTAGGGTAGCAGAAAACACAAATCTTCACAATTGACTATTTTTGTCTTAATTTATATCAATACTGTATAATTTCCAGCTCACTTAACTCACAGTTTAGTTACCAAAGAACTTGGCTATTGCGTTTTAACGGGGTAAGACTGTATGTGAAGAGTTTATGCCCGTGAATTACGTCCGAATCTACACTACAATCTGTATGAACTTCGACTTTTTATATATATATATCTGTGTCTGTGTGTATCGAAACCCCATGAAAACAAAATTAAAAATGTTCATATTTTTATGACGTATTTTTCATTTTCATAATTTCAATACTTTGTGAGTTATAGCACATTTTAACACGATGAGTATTTTGTAATCACCCTGTATACCTTAATTTTTAAACTTCAGGGACATCACCAACACTTTGAATTGTTCAAAAATAAAGATTGAGAGATAAACACTGAAATAAGGTTCATTTTCAGGGCATAGAATTTTCTTGAGACCGAATTTTAGTACAAAAAAAATTCGAGACTCATTGTGCTATTATTCATAGCAATCTTCGAGCCCCCAACCCCCTAAAATGGATCTGTATGCCAGGTTTGATCAACAAAATTAGTAAAATGATAAAATTAAGAATTTACGACTTAACTATTTGCTACATGAACTAAGACTAAAAATTCCTTTATTACTTACCATCATTCAATTCAGTTGACAGGTGTTGTTGATTTCGGATTTATTCAGTTTTCGAATTTCTCCTAAAATATTAAAAAGGGGATTAATAAATACTCGTAACCATTGACAAGAGATATAGAAAATAATAGAATAAACAGTTATTACAAACAGAGAAAAAGAAAAACAAGTACAATATCGTACTACACTATACTCTAACCAGACTTAACAAATAAAATATAACAGAAACTTGAAGATATATACAAAAAATATGCATATTAACATAGAAAGAAGAAATGTCTTATGCGAGAAATTCCACAAAATAGTACGAAAGTTTTTTACGCATTTTTTGATGTTGTATTCCAACAATATTAAAAGACTGTAAAATGAAGTAAATAAATGAAGTTATTAATCAGGAATTTCCACACGAAAATCAGAATATGACCTTATCTAGAATGCAGCATACCAAAGAAAAAAGATTATTGGCTATATCCATGGTCCTCACTACAAATAAAATAAAATGCACCCCATTCAAAACATATAGGCATTTATATAAAATTCTCGTGCCTTATTAGTTCACGTGTGAAATCGCTATGAGCAATAAGCGACCTAACATTGGTGATTTGAGCGATGATTATTTGATTGTTGTATTAACATCACATACGGGAGCAACACAAAGGTAACTAGTGATAAACTTAGCAACAAGGACGATCCCTGAGCTTGTATTTTTCCCTATAAGTGATAGCTTAGTGGTTAAGGCACCGGATTCATGGCCGGCGGTTTTCGTTCAGTCTTGGGTTCAAGCCTTCGCCGCGAAAGACCCTGCGTGTAGCCGGGGCTGATGCATGTTAAATCTGTCGAGGCGTAAAGTACTCCTTTGGCGTGGAAATTAGGAGAGTGGTACCAGTTCAGGTGTCGTCCTCGTCACCTGACCGAAGTTCAAAATTACGAAGTCCGTCGCCAATAGCCCTCGTGTTGCTTCTAGTGCAAAAAACTAAACTGCCTCTAAGCTTCCACATCATAAGGACTTGAACTTCAAATATCAGTCTGCTACATGGCAAGTTTTTACTAGCGTCGAATCCGCGACTCAACGGAAAGGAAACCGGTCAAATGGTGACAGTGTCACAATTGACAAAATAGAGTACATTCAACAAATGTTCAAAAGGGAATGAGAAGTCGCTTAAAGAAATTGAAAGCCTCGTTGGATCAAAAAGCAGCTATTTGTTGGAAAAACAATTGGGGAAGAAGTTGCCTAATGGATTCTATCATAAACAACTTGACGGCCTACTATGGCAATTCTATCCGTGCCAATGCCCAAAATGTTGGCGAAATGAAAAACTATATGGGTTGTATGGGGTCATACAGCCAGAACAGAGAAGGAATCGAAACATTGGTTATGCTGTAAGGGCAGTAACAGTTGGTGTTTCTGTGCATAAGAGCAAATATCAGGAATTTAAGCTTAAGAATATCTTACCAGACGCAGTTTCTTGAATAATTAAACATGAGTCATTAAAGATTTTTCGTATTTGAAGTCGTTGCAAAGATACTTGGGAGGTTAAAATCAAAAATGCAACTGAGTCCTTAGATCCTTTAATTTAGAGATATAGCCGACAAATTACTGCATCGGGTGTAATTATGAATAAAAAATAGCTACATTTATGGCTGTATAGGAATACAGTGATGGGTATAAAAACCAACTTGAATTGATACTTTCTCTGAGTATAAAAATCATCAGGAAAATATTACTAAGCAAATAAGTGTCGACAAAGTGCATGTTTCTATTCTAAGAATTGAGCAACCGAACCTTCTTTTGAAACTAATAAGGCAAAAAAAAAAAAAAGAAGCAGAAGAAGTGGATTGTGTGTGTGTGTGTGGTGTGTGTGTGATTGATTGATTGATTTAATAACGTTATACTAGAGGCTACAGGTGGACTATTTCTTAATATTTCAGTCTCGCTCTAGTGACGAGCACCTCCCTATCCAAATTACCACACCACGTCAACGGGAGGAGTTTGAGTCACAACAGATTTAAAGTGCCTCGGCTACACGGAGAGTCTTTAGTAGCATCAAGCTTGAAACCACGACACAACAAAAACCGCCGGCCGCGAGTCCGCGACCATGACCACTAGGCTACCATGGCCACACTGAAGAAGTGAAACATTATAAGCTTACAGAAAGCAGTATTTATAATCCTGCAGCTTTTTTTTATGCACATTAATTTATTTAAATTCTTTTTTTATTGGTTATTTTTCAACTCTGACATTATTTTTATGAAAGCATATTTTTTTACTTGCTCGTAGCATTTCTGAGAAACTATTTATTATATAAAGTTTGGAATTTCGTGTACATGTTTAAAATATGTTTCTTTCCGAATTATACATAAATTGTTATGCAAATTATTAACGAAATATTTTTATATGAATTTTAATTGAATTTATTCTTAAAATTTCATAATTTTCTTAGTAAATGCGGTAAAAAAATGTTTTTCTCTAAATTTATTAAGAGATATGCATAACTTCGGGATTGAATATTTTTTACTACATAGCATTACTTTTATAAATTTTTTTTATCGATATTGTATAACAGAATCCTACACGCAGTAAAATATTAATTTTCTTAATTTCGAAAAAAGTGTGAAATATTTCTTTATAACTTTCTAAGGGTTGTTTTTAATTATATGAAGATATGAGAAAACATATAAATATTACATGAATATTATATGGTAAAGTTTTCAAATTACTATGCTTTGTTTCATGAGTAAATTACATTGTTTTGAAAAATGATGTACTTTCGTATAACGAATAAGTGTTATGATTCCTGAAACGTTTCAGGAAAGAGGAAGCTTCTCTGAACACGAATAAGCATTCTTCATGATAATTGGATACATTTAACGTTCTAAAATTGAATTTAAAAATTATTAACACGCGTTATAGAGAAAAATATCTGTATTCGAGTTTGCCTCAAAAAATATATTTTATTTATTTATTTTTTTGAATTCCAGTACACTTTTCTGACAATCTTAATATACTGTGTTATTATTTTCTACTTTACGAAATGAGGCTATTTCATATAAAGAGAACATATTGTTTTAGGTATGGCTCAATATTTGTGAAAAAATTATCTGCAAATTTAATTCGTGGAATTTAAATCCTTAAAAATTTCATTGCATTTAATTTTTAAAATAACAATAATGTTCAGTGTATAGCATATCACATTTATAAGAATTTACAAATTGTTTTTAAAGTACAGTGGTTATTATACAATATATACCCAAAAGTAAGTACACGATTTACAAATGTAAATACAGCTACTGATTATTAATTGTTACTATATAATTACTTATAGTTATAAATATGAATTATCCTTACTAAAATAGATACATTAGTATATTTATATCTCAAAGTTAAAATATGAACTTCCATCGCTTATAATTTAATAAGGTGGGGGGATTATTTAAAATTGGCTCAAAATAAATTCTTTTTCCTCGTCGAAGGTGCCTCAGTTACCTTCATACTGGTACATTTATCAGGTAAAATGTTATTTTGTGAGATATGAATAAACATGACGTGTAAAACAACATTCAATGTGAACCAAGACTCCTTTCTCGGAAAACTTGACTAAGCTGCCAGTTATTTACCCGCCAACTTACTCGGGCGGAACCAACAAAAGGACTCATTTCGAGATGGTGAAAAGCCGGCGTGTTTGGCATTTTAATTTCCGGTTTTCACCACTGGTTCATATATATGGAGGTGGGAGATATTAAAAGTGAAATAATTCATTTGGAACTGGGACATGTCCCGCGAAATGATTTGATGCGCGCAACCCATTACGAAAAAGTTGATTTGGGACAAAAAAATTCCTCATAGTTGTTGTTACGAGATTCTTTTTTTTTCTTACCGACAGGTCTGGGAGAAATTTTTAGCGACATTTTGTTGGAAAGTTTGCGTAAATTAAAACAAATACAAAATTGTCGTGGCACATATGAAGAGAGCATTTCACATATTAAACAAATCTGTGCATTATATATTTTTAGCAAAAAAAGACTTTTTAAGAATTAACTTTTGAAAACACGTTCTCATTTTTTAGTATTCAAAACATGCTGAAAATAATTTAATGATTTAAAGTAATACAAAACAGGATTAAAAAGAGATGCTTTCATGGTTACTTTTTTTACCACTTTTCATTTGTTACCCAACTTTTGAACTTGAAGACTATCTGTGTCTTCCATGTGAATCATTTGGTTTCTTTGTTCTCATGTGTCTTTGGTATGCTGAGAACGAAAGAACATGATGACCAGTACAGATATGAGATTGAGTAAATGTTGATATTTACGGTGCATGAGTCAAATCTAGCTATGCTGCGCCAAATTGTGTCAAAATTTTGGCAACCTTTGTTTTAAAATCACATGAAGAAAAAATGACATAATGCTAAAGGTAAAAAAATAAAATGTAAATGTTCAGAGTTAAAATCTTAAATATGATATAAAAATCAAATTTGTTTTAAAATACTAATAATTTGAAGTGTGGATTTTCTTCCATCAATTCATACAAGTTTGACGAAAAAAGTAATAAATATGATACGATGAAGATGAAATACTGGACAATATTTTTATAAATATATACAGGTTATTAACAGAGTAAGGGACATGACAAAAAGTATATTGGAAAAAGTTTTCACTTACAAAAGCTGTTTAGAGGTAAGGCGAGAATGTCCAATGTGCAAAAACGAATCAATCTAACGTCGCTTTTCCCATTGGAATATCATAGCATGATCAAATTAATTGATTCACCGAGGGAAAGTTACGTTATGTGTACGAAGATTCCACGTTTCGTGCCATGCCCTTGGAGATAAGGTTTCAGCCCCAATGTTTCAGTGCACCCGAACTTTCTATTTTTCGAGCTTATTCAGAAGATGAAAGAGGAACTTAAGGGGCATTTTTTTCGTTTCGATGACGAGTTGAAAGCTGAAATAAAGGCCTATTGTCGACAACAACAACCGAAAATCTTTTTCGGCAGATCTTCCCGTTTAGTCACGCGTTGGTGCAAGTGCATGCAATAGTGAGTGAAAATACTTGACATATTTCTTTAATAGTTTAACTTTACAGCTATCTCTTAAGGTTTAATTAAATAGTTAATAAATTCAAAACTCTAATTGAAGATACGCAAGAGTAGGAAAAACTCATTATGTATCAAAGAATATACAAAATTGCTCTCTCTCTCTCGAATCCTTTTTAATTCATTTAATCACAGATTATATTTTAAAGTCTTAGCTTTAACAAATCAATCGGTCCGATTCTCATACTTTTTGATTATAACAGATTATATTCTTATTACTATAACTTTATGTCACTTCAATCCAATCTATTTATTCGGATGATTCAATTCAATTTACAAATTCTATTAACCTATCTTTATCCTCTCACTCTCTTCGATTTCCTTTCAATTCAATTTCGCTAATATATCACTATCTCTAATTCAGTTCTCTACACCTGTTATTTTCATTAAAAACCTGATCACGTTTCATTTTTGTCGGAAAGGAATTGTAATTGTATGCAATTGAAATTGCACAATTACAATTCCTTTCCTTGCACAATTAGTGAGGAGAAAATAACGAATAGTTCACAGTCACAAGTAGAGTTTTTAGGTTCAAGAGTAAAATCTGGTTTGGTTATGTTGCACCAAATAATATACTTGTGATCCATATACTTAAAAAAAAATTAAAGGTAAAAATTTGTTGACAAGAGGAGTCGAATCCCGGGGGTGCGTCCTCCACATTTCCAAAGACAGTAAGCCCCATGGGAAATAAAAAGATCAATAGGATACCCCGGGGTCATAATGCCCACTTTTATCTAAAACAGGTAAGTTTCTAAGGGGAATTGCATGGAAAAGATTGAGGAGTGTGTCGAAATAGAAACAATACCTTAAATGAAACTTTCAAGTACACGAATTGTGAAAAAAAAAATGTTATGGACATGGAAATACCATCTTTCAACAACAACTCGCATGTTTCTATTTATCTTCAAATGAATTTAGCGACGCAAGATGATTTTCTGAAATACATTTAGAAAATACCAGAGGCTTATGTATTAATAAAATATAACCTGAATCATATTTTACGAACTATATTTAAATAAAATCATGCATTTTTGCATGAATGAAATATAATATATCATAAAATAAAATTAATCAAAAATAAAGACTCATAAATTCGGAATAAATCTAACAAAATTTCATATTAACATTAGAATGCACACATTACCAGATACATGTTTATATTTAAATTAGCTTTTGATAATTAAAAATATTTAAACGTCATACACAGATCAATGATACTAAGTGATCAGTTGCGGTAATTATTATATTTAAATAACAAAATACTAAATGTGTATATAATTCCAGAACTCTGTTTTTAAATGACAAAAGAAAAGTGATTTCCTTAAGGGATTTGTATATTATATCTTTCTCGATTAAAAATGTGTCATATTTATTGGAAAAAATGATTGAAATACATTTATCTTTAACAATGTTGCTTATAACGTTTTTCACAGTTTCTTGTCTTGTTCGCTAGCACTTTTTATGTTAAAGTGTAACTAATGATTTTGTATTTGCAAACAACATTCCAATCCAAAAATAAAGTACCAATAGGTAGATAAACGTGGGTGGGGATAATAGCCTTTGCTGTTCTTTATCCTAAAAAAATCAAAGTATAGAAAACTTGGAAGTAAAAGACGAGAAATATAATATCTCCTTAAAGAATATTTTTTCATGCAAAGAATTGTTTAAAATGAAAAGAAATTCGCGCTTGGTGATTATACATTGAGACGTTTTTAAACCAAACGATTTAAAAATGAACGAAGTAAAAATTATATTTTAAAACACGATGATTTTTTGAATTTACCCTCTTGTTTACACAAACTACATGGAATCAAATTTATTTACGTGAGTGAAAGAATTATAGTTTTTTCAGCCTGAAACTTCCAACAAAATTATATTTTATTTCATAAATACAAACACTTTTAAAGTATCTATTCCAATTTTAGTTGAAACAGAAATAATAAAAAAACCGAATTAAATTGGTATATGGTAGGAATCTGTGATGAAATTATACATTTAACATGAAATTATTCATTAAGTTTATGAGAGATCTAACACAAAGCAATTATTTCACAATTCAATAGAATTTAGTTTAAAAAAATGCTTCACGTGAAATTATTTTATTACTTTTGTGTATTGCCTCATGTCTGTTATTATTTTGTTCTTTGAAATGAAAAAAAAAAAAATTCCTTAGTCTCAGATTCAAAAGAGAAAAACCAAATACAATTTAATAATAATTCTAAGCAAATGAATTTTCTTCCTTTTCGTCATACTAAGAATTCCACGATTTTCAAAGCTAAACATTACAATTCCTTTGCGAATAAAGTACAGAAATCTACTTTCCATTCCTTTAAAATAAACCGAAAATTCTAATACTATACAATTGTTGAGTTTTATTTAAATACTAAAATAGGTCTGGGACCTTCCTCCAGTGGGAAATTTTATTCAATTTTTCATTTAAGAAAACATTTGTTTTTCAATTAAGATTCTCTCCAGACTGTAGACTAGACTTTAGTCAAATAATTAAAAAAATATTTCTCAGCAAGGATTTCAACCTATTTGTATTCAGATATCAAAAATAATTCACTTTAAAATGCTCATAAAGTTTAAAAATAGAACTTAGAAACATTTCTAACTGTGAAATAAAAGAATTTTTATAGTACTTGGAAAACGAAATTATTCTTCTCATAAAAAATTGTTTCTTTCCGACACGACAGGAAGAATATCTTGAAGAACAATGAGCATATCTAAATACTGCTTTTTTATTAGTAGCATAAGGCTCCAGTCTACCGGCCATTTTGATTTCTATGCGCGTAATTATAATCCTAGTAATCCCTTTTACGGCAATAAGGTGCCATCTCTGGTGTCGTCCGCGTCACTTAAATGTATTTTTAATGTTGCAAGATCCGGCAACAATAGCTACTGTGTTGCTTCTTGGTGTGATGTTAACATACTGCTAATCAATTAATTAGTTGGATTCGATTTTATAACGCATTAAAGCAAAGATTGACAAATGTTTTGGGAAAAGGCCAAAGCGTATCGCTTTTAAGTTCGAGGAACCAAGTAAATGGACAAGAAGATATTTACGAGGGCAATTCGACTCTTAGATAACTACAAAAGAAAATAATTTCATTTTTTTATTTACCAGACAGTGATATTTTACGTAATATTTATATACATATGTTGATACAGAACAAAACATTTCCATTTATTAATTAAAGTGTTATGGAACTGACTAAATTTTGTACTAATGCGATGACTGCAATCGCCTATTCCGAGATAATATTTCATCACACTACAGTTCGAAACTGGTACTTCCCATCAGTATAGTTATTTGCAATTGGTCTTCAGTTAATAATGATCCGTATTGCGATTTTACATACTTCATTTTCGAAAATATCCTTTCATGTTAATAAGTTCTCTCAAATACAAATATAAATCCCTGAGCATGATCTTAATTGGTTGTATTTTTGTACCGAATGATATTTAAAGAATTTGGGTTGGATCCATTTCTTTGAACATCATTGTTATGAAATCATTTTGTAGATCTTTCCATTCCAACTGAAGGTGTGATGGAAGTACCTCAATGCTACAGCCAAATGAATTATTATATATGGAAATGTCTTTAGCACCTGCTTTTAGTTTATTTTTAATTTAGTTTTAGTTTAGTTTTTATTAACGTCGAGCTAGAAGCAACACGAGGGCTATTGGTGATGGACCTGTAATTTTGAACCACGGTCAAGTGACAAGGATGACACCAGAGCTGTCACCCTCTTCTCCTAACTTCCATGCCATGCCAACGGTAGATTTAACGTGCATCAGTCCCGGCTACACGGCGGATCTTTAGCAGCAAAGGATCGAACCCGTGACTGAACGAAAACCTCTTTAGCCCCTGCATCAAGAACTGAAAAAGCTGTTGTAATTTTTTCACGTTAACTCGCGGGCCAGAGTAAAAACAGACGGCGGGCTCTTGCGATTCCTACAAAAGGGAAACAACAAGAATGAAGCGATAGCCCATTGGCTAAGATAGTGCGCCTCGTGATCGACAATGTTCTTATCGAGTCAAGGATTTGAGTTCTGATTCTACAGAAATCCATATAGAGAAATAATGCAGGTTACGTAGAGATTTTATAAGTGTTAAGCGACGTATTATCGCCATTAGAATTTTATTTGAAATTACGATGTCCATCACAATTGTTTATTGTTTAGTTTTAGACAAAGCCTCTGCAGACAAACGATACACCGATGATTGGCGCGTGGAAATAAGGAATTAAAGCACATTATATGTAACTACATCGTGACTTGTTGAAAGAAATATTTCTCGATAATATTTAATATTTTGTATTTATATGTAATTCTGACCCGTGCTGGACCAGATGTGAAAGAATAATTCCACTGTAGCTCATGCATGTCGTAAGAGGCAACTAAACTGGGTATCCAGTGTATGGGGGTACAGCCCCTGGGAATATCAAGGGACCACAGGAGCTTACCTTCTTTAGTTAGGTAAGGTCCTCATGATCCCGAGGCACGCTAGTGATTTTTTTTCTTTTCCATAATATTTACTATCCTTGTGAACAGGGTTGATATCCTAGCGATCTTTCTCTATTTTCGACCCCCCCTTCTTGTCAACTAATTTTCATCTTTTTCCAGTTTTCAAACGTCTAGATAACAGATTTACCTTCGTTCGAGCACCGTGGCCATATCTGGATTTTGTGCCATTGAACTTTACTATCGCTCACTCATTCACTCCCATTCAGATTTTCTATTTCTGCCTGACAGAAAGCTCCATTATTCGCTATCGAAACGCCTCAAATTTAAGCTATGATCAAATGATAGGTCAACATCTAAGCCATCTATTCCGCTAACGTTTCCGATGACATATTTAATGTGTATTAGCCTCTAAATACGACAATCCATAATAGAATCAAGTTTTGAACTAATGACTCCATTGAAACATCACAAAATTATGAAATTCGTCTTTAACACGGCTATATAAAATTCCAGGTGAATAAAGAATTAAATCAAACATAAAAATAGTTTCTGGCTTTGATGGGTTTTTTTACGAAACACTTCAAAAACCACATAACCCGTACTTCACAAACACCCGCACCTGATTGTCATTCAAACTTAATCTTATGTCAGCATTCTAACCTCAGCGCTTCCGAGGCGTCAAATGCTGAAATGCTCAAAATAGCCACTAACCCGTCATCCACTACAACTTGCACTCCTTCACCTACTTTTCTCACAACTCAATGTTCCGCAGGGATCAAAGGGCGATGAGGCTTTTCAGATAGCCTCCAGGGTTTCAGCGGGGGGATGTGGAACTCTTGCTTATCCGGGTGCTGCAGAAGTCCCGGAGGAATCTCCCCTGTGCTCAGACGTGCATGCAAGCGGAACAGTGGGGGAGTATATTGATGTCCAGTGGGGCGGATCTCGCCACGGACCATTGCACGTGGAGTCGGCCGTTATTAGCAGTTCGCGTTGTGGGTGCTTATGATCAATCTGTTATTGGGGGATGGAGAAATATGTGAATCGATCAAATTGATGGGAAGGAGACGATGTGTTCTTGTGGGGATCTTTTAAATTTATAATGTGTGTCAATTTGTATCTTTAGAGTTTATGTTCTGTTTGTCAATTTGTATCGCTTGAATTTTTATCTGCGTATCATTTTGCATTTTTTTTTCCGGAGGTATTGTAGTAAGTAACTTCGTATATTCGATGTAACGATAACCTTATAAAATAACATTTAAAAAATGTTCTCTTATTATTAATTCTTCTTTAAAAAGTGACGCAAATTAGAGAGAAAAAATTTAAGAAATGTACAATGTTTCAACCTTTTACAAATATTTATGTGAAAAGAAAAAAAAATACTATATTTTAATCCACAATCCCAGACTCATATGATGCAACTTTCTTTCAAATTAATTATACAATCTTAAAAATTTTCTGGGTTATTGATATCCCCATCATCGAATTTCATCTACCCGCAACTAATTCAGATTCAACCCGAGTGCTTGTTTTTTTACGCAGTCTTATAGAATTCCCCTATTTGGTTTCTTTTATTAGAAAATATAATTCTATCAATTACAAAACAAAATTTTAAACAATATTATAAAAAAAAACACCTAATTTTCTTGGTTTCGTGTCTTCGCCCCACCAAAGCGCACTAAACACAGTCAATACGCCACATAATTTCGAATTACGGTCAGATGTTAAGGCTGACAACTTAGCAGGTTGGTTGGTTTTATTAACGTTGCACTAGAAGCAACACGAGGGCTATTGGCGACAGACCACGTAATTTTGAACCTAGGTGAAGCTCGAGGTTTTGAATACCAGTCAAGTGACGAGAACGTGATCTGAGCAGGCATCCCTCTCATGGCGGATGTAATGATATTGAAAAATGGAAAGGGGTTACTAGGTCATTGATCCTTTTTTGTCTTTATTAACGTCGCACTTAGAAGCGACACGATGGGTATTGGCGAAAGACATTGTAATTTTGAACTTCAATCAAGTAACAAGGGCAACAAGAGAGCTGACACCTCCCTCTCTAAACTTCCACATCGCACCAATGGGAAAATTAGAGCATTGACAAATTTAACAGGCATCAATCCTACTACATGGTGCATCTTTGGTCTTTTCAGCATTCGAACTCACGCTTCGATTGAAAGAAAATAACATAATTGATTTATCGAGTAGTCATGGCTTAGAGCTCTTGGTCTGTGTTATTTCAGTCAACTCGTGGATTCGAGTCTTAATTACACTGAGAAACCACCGAATAAAAGAGCATTGAATGTCAAATACATTATAGTTCAAAGTTCTACAGTTGACGTGGCATAGAAGTTTGTAAAATGGGACACCAAATTAAGTATTCTCACCGTCTCTTCACCGTGTTTCAAATTTACAGCCAAAATCTTTTGTATTGCTTGGAAATACGACGTTAATAAGCAATAAATCAATACATGTAACTGCGATTTCAACGCTATTTTAATAATCAAATATATCGAAATGTAACTGAGTATCCAGCATTAGAAAGTGCATAGTTTCATGGTACAAGGATGGTATAAAAAGTACCCACGTAAGGAAAGGGTTGACACCCTGCAGTATTACGTATTCATCGTTCGTTGTTGTTTTTCTAAGAAATTTATGAATATGTCATCCTCCGTTCCCTACCCCTCCAAAACCATCATCTCAGCAGCAATAAGATGGGTTTTTTTCGCAGCAAATTCACCGGATGTAACGTATGTTGGGGATGTTGTTTGGTTTCCAAAGTATAATTCTGAATCCAATTCTCATCGACAGTAATAACTCGATGCCAAATGACGATGATAAATTAACGCGAGATCACTCAAGGTTTGATTTGGCCAAATCAAAACAAAGCAACGAATTTTGACAACAAATATGACGTTGAATTATATTCAACGTCATATTTGTTTCGGTGCATTTAACAAAAGGTGACTATACCATCTTGCTTTAACAACGACGACAGTCATCAAAAATAGGCACTTTTTGAGCCACCCCACATAAAAAGGAATTAATGATATAGTATTTACCATTTCAAACCTCAATTAAAAAATACTAATTACATCCCTTTATTTAAAAAAAATTACTAAACCATATTCAAAAATATTACTTCATAGAGTTACGAAGTGCTTCATTGAGAGCAGGATTTAATAACCTAACTCATTCTACAAACCTTTTTTTTAACCCATTAAAGTAAAATCACTTCTTGAGTAGACTCTTTTTTTTCCTTCGTGTATATGAATTACGTACACACATGCAAAAAAAATAAAATTACTAATAAGGAAATTATATTCAAAAAAGCAATTTAATTACGTTGAAAAATCATTACGGTAATAAAATACCCGTGCTTCTTTCACACCGCATTAAACATTACATACATAAAAAATAATATGTAGCAGGTTATATCCTATGTAATATTAATATGTAAATTACTTTAATGTATGGTAAATTCTCATGTAAATATATAGTTATTAAGGCCTCTTTCTTGCATAATGGAAGAAATAGAACATATATGTGGCCCATTTTTTTTCAGATAGGAAAAAAGAATTTAAAAATAATGTTAAATTTTGACTTTACTGTAGTATTATTACTGATTTATAATACTACATATTTCTGTTTGAAGTAATATATGTGTATACTCTGTTAAATATGTTTCACACTTTGTTTATTACATTACAATGATATATCGGGTGTTTCAAAAGTTCGATGTGAAAGTAAAACGAGAAGAAAAGGGGTTTAGTTTTTTAGTTTAATTTTTATTAACGTTGCACTAGAAAAAACACGAGGGCTATTAGTGATGGATCTCATAAATTTGAACCTCGGTCAAGTGACGAGAACGACACCTCAGGTGGTATCCCCCTCTCCTAACTTCCACACCACGCCAATAGGAGGACTTTGGTCCCCAACAGATTTAACGTGCATTAGTCGAGAAGAAAAGGGGAAGGATTAGAATTCGGTTTGTTAATTTCATTTTGACATGTGGTAGTGTTTTTTGTTTTTCACTTATGTTCTCGAAAAAGTAGAATTATTTGAAATGAATATTAATTAGCGTAAGGTAAGTGTGCTTCCGAGCCCCAGTCTCCACAGATGCAATTACTATCAAGAAAGAAAATGCCTTCTTCAATTTTATAATGCATTTTTGTTCTCAAAAGCAAAACATTCTGAAGTACAAAATCGTTGCCACTGTTAACAACAAAAAGAATAAAAACATATTATTATTCTATAAAAATCAATTACTAAAATGAAATATTAAAACAGCGAACGATACATTTTTAAAGTTGGCAATAATATTCGTTTGGATATTAAAATAATAGCAGATAAAAAAATGTTAAAGTGAATATATTTTAACAATGTAAATAGACCTTAAGCAAACTAAAAGTAATTATTATTATCATAAAGTATTATAATGTCAATCTTTTGAACTTCACACCATGTATCCGTTATTTTATAACCCCGTATTTTTGTTGACGTCATTTTCTCAAAACTACAGTATATTAGCACATATTAAAAAAGAAGTATACGTCGGAGACTCATGCAATTTATCCATCTGTGTTCACCATAATGAGAGATATTGTATGCATACGATAAACAAAAATAGTTTAAAACATCGACAACATAAGAGTCGTAGTGAGGATGAGAGGAAACAGAGAAAGAGGAAATAATTATGAAATGAGGCATTTTATTAAACATGATTTACAGCCACAAATATTCAATATATTTACCACCACATTCTAATACTGAATATAATCGTAGTATTACACTTGAACTCGGCAGCACAAAATCAACTTGAATAGCTGCTACCTGTTGCAATATCACGTCTTTCAATGCTGGTAAGAACTGAGGATATCCGCTATATAAATTGCATGCCTGATTCGCTTCATATAACGCGGAAGATAAATTTACATATGTTATTGTGATTGCAATACATTACTATATTGCAATCATAATAACATTCCACACCATTATTAATTTTAGAGAATTAAAAATGTGTGCCTGCAGTATTCAGTAATGTTCCTGTATCCTAATTTCGTATTGTTGGAGTAAAATACATATGTTACTTCCATAGAAATATCTGCACTAGCGCTTTCCAGATATAACAAATACTTTTTTTTCATTCAAATGCAACAATTTTCACCTGTAAAGTGAATGTAAATCTGCAAATTACATGTTTCTCCGACTTCCCCCCAACAGTTATTTTTTTAATAGAGTCTTACTTCCGCAACGAGCTTTTGAAATAACGATTCATTAACTTTTTGCTTGAATATAAAACATTTCTAAGACACAGTGTGGTAAAAGGATATATTAGGTGCTTTTTCCACGCTATTTTATTTTAATATTATTTAAATGTGTTCCAAGTTTAGGAGAATCTATGATTTAATGCTTGTTGAGACAAGGTTTGTTTTCATTCCACTAAGATACGCCGTATAGTGGCTCTGATGCACGTTAAGTCTGTTGAGGCTCCAAGTCCACGCGATGGGGGGGGGGTGTGGAAGTTTGGATAATGGGGTAGCAGCTTAGGAGTAGTCCTTGTCACTTGATTGTGGTTCACAGTCACAAGGCTCTTGACAAAAAACTTCGTATTGCCTTCTATGTGTAACGTTAATGTATAATCAATAAATTAATACCACCCAGAAAACATTCATCCCAGACAGATTTCACTTACATCAGCCCCGTTAAGTGGTAGATCTTCAGTGGAATCAGGACTCGAACCCACGACTCAAATGAAACACTTTCCATGATCTGTATTACATGATCAATAGGCTACCAAAGTCCTCTAATCATACTAGGACGCATAAAAGTTGCAATGATATCTTTAATTCGAAAATCACTTTTCCCTCTAAGTTTTGAAAATAATTCTAAATATTTTTTAAGACCTGAAAACACATAAATATGAATCATGAAATCTGACCCGCTTTTTTCCCCAAAAAAATTTGGAGAAATAATATTATTCTAAAAGGTACCTTCATTAAGCTTTGCTCTTTTAGATGCACTTTATTGCACTCAAATATACGCAATAATCTAATTATTATGTTTCGATTGTTAATTAATGTTTCATTTAAAAGCAACACGAGGGCTATTGCAACAAACCTCATTATTCTGAACCTCTGTCAAGTAACGAAGAAGACTCCTAAACTGGCACCCCATGCCAACGGGAGGTCTTGCTCAGACAGATTTAACGTGCATCATCCCCGATATACGCCGAGTCTTCAATTACATGAGGCTCGAACCCACGACCGATGGAAACAACGCCGACCACGAGATCATGACCACAACGTTACCGCGCCCACACACAATCTAAATATTAAACAGGAAGTAAAACTTCCATTGAATCAGCTTTAAGTTACGTATTGAAACGGTTGGTAGATAGCCTCAATAATTAAACATAAAATTGAGAAAAATAAAAGGATTCTGAATTCTGAATTAAATTCTTAAGACAAAATGTTCCTTTTAAAAAAAAACTTGTGGAATCACATGTGGTTTAATTATCGCTTCATTCATAGGAAACAGAATTTCTTTCAGCGGTAAAAAAAAATTATTTAATAGAATCTATTACGAATAATTTGAATGCTCTCATTGCATAGAATAACTAATTCCCCAAAACGTCTGCATATAAACTAGCATACAAATATACCTATATATTCATTTTATATTTTCACTTTTACACAATATGAAATAAAATATATGGAACAGTTTAAAGAGAAGTAGGTGCATTAAATACTCAAAATGCTCCCCAAGTTCTGTCCTAATTCTTAGTTTTTGAAAAAAAATGTCTTACAAAAAGAAATGGCACTGAGCCAAGCGTTTTAAACCAACAAACCTTAAATATTAAAGCTCTATTTTAAAAATGGAACTGTAAACATAAGGGAAGTCGGGCAAAAAACAAAACACAGTCGAGATATTTTGAGCCGAAGATATAAAACTCGGTTTTCCTCCACATGCTTATGTGTGTGTGTGTGTAATCTCCAATGCTTTTAAAATCGAAACCGAATTCCTAAAAACCAGCGCTGAGAGAGGAAGAGAGAAACGGAATAGCATTTCAACTTTTTCGACAAGGCATATTTTTAGGCCCCTGTATATTTGGAAAAAATTCAGACTATTCTCTCAGATCTTGCAATGCGGTGGGCCTAAAATACGGCTCGTACCATGCACTTTTCGTAACAAATAAAGATTTACGTTCGATTTCTTTTTACAATCGAATCTTTTTTAGTGAGTGCTTTATTCTTTTTTTTTTATTTATTTACGAAACATGTTTTAGGAAAAGTGCGTGTGTTGGAAAGCACCACGCAAACGACGCCATGCACGCCAATTGCGTGTATCAAAGTGTACATACGTGTCTGGAACTGCGCTTAAAGATGTCTGTTATATATTTTTCAACTCCATTCTTTCGATAGTATCTTTACTACTTTTATTATTTCAAACCATGTCTGAAGTCACTGCATTGCATGTCAGATGCTTAAATTTATCTGAATATTGTTGCTAGGTGCAAAATTCCTAAAAAAAAAAGATGAAAAAAGTGTTTTCACTAACACGTTATTGAGTCATTTCGTATACAAAGTATTTTTAAATGTGTAGTTTTTATTTTCAAAATAGTAACCGTTTCTGAAGAATGTTTTAACTTTAAATGATGTAAGTTATTGTTGAAGATTTTTTTTTATTTATTACAAAAAGGCTTCAAGTCATAAAGAAATTTTTTTTATCTAGTTTTATGCACTCAATGTCAAAAGTAAATCATATTTTGAAAAAAATAATTTCAATTACATCATTCAGTTATCACTCCCCGGATTTATTTTTCAAAGATTTATATCTACATTTAAGACGAGACGCGTGTTCGATTCCTGATCCTATAAAACACCTTCACGCGAAATGATGAAGGATGAAAATGGTCCTCCCACTCTGGTGCGGGAGTTTGGAGAAGGAGGGTATCAATCTATAGAAATGTTTTAAATTGTACTACAAATTACGAAGCCTATTAAGATTACACATTTTCGAAATTATAACCGCTTCTGAAGAATAATTTAGACTTGTATGTCTCCCAAGTTAAAATTATGCAAATTACGAAATTAAGATCAAAATTGCGATGTGTAAATTTACCCATTTTAAAAAATGACGGGGGAAAAATTGCCATGTCTTATAAAGAATAAAAATAAGTTTATGAATAAGAAATTCATCTATCAAAAGAAAAAATTGAGGCATAATTGGCTTAAGAAAACTCGACATTTTATCTCTTTAATTTTATATATTTGGTTGATTGCTTACTAACGTCGCATTTGAAAGCTACACAAAGGCTATTGGCGATGGACTTCATATTTTTGTACCGCGGTCAAATAACGAAGTCTATATTTGTGTAGGCATCTCTCTCTCTCTCCTAATTTTTACACCAACCCAAAGGGAGGACTTTAAGCATTGACAGATTTCAACCCATTTGCACAACGGTGCTTTATGGGCATCAGGACTCGAAATCCTGATTCCACGAAATAATGCCAACAATGAGCTAGTGAACTTAACAATCAGCTACTGCCACCTTCTTAATTATTATAATTGGAACTAATTATGATTGTAAATATTTGGAACTATAGAATAAATATTTTTGGGTATTCATATTAGAAGTTTGTATAACAGTAGTAGAAGTGTAATTTGAGTCGTTATGGTTGAGAATGTTCAAGTCGATGTGCAAATTGAAGTCCTGAATCCTACAAAGAACTGTCGGTAGAAATAATGAGGATACAATAAAAAAATAACACCGGTAATAAACGAGTATTTTAAACATGAGTATTCTTTCAAGCTTCACACTTTGTGTAACATAAATTTTTTTCCCTTAAATTTTAAGTAGCATTCGCCTGTCAATAACATTCATTTTCAGTAACATTCCTCTGTCTTGAAGATGGGGAGCAATGTTACGAAAATGAGTTGATGCTTTCCTGCAACATTTCTCTTATAAAGGAAAAGACACGATCACCTGTCAACAAAAGAGAGTTTATGCAATGACCCTTTCACCTTGGCAATGATTTTGGCAACCATTTGGCGAATTGGTGAGAAACTTGACGTAAAATGTAATTCTTTAACTAATTAGTTTTAATCAATTAATTTTATTAATTCTAATTAAATTATCGTATTAACATCTAAAACAATCGTGTAAAGAAAATTTCAGCTCAATTAAGAGCTTTAAAATGTTTGAAAAAAGCTGTTAAAGTTTTGGCCCAGACATACAATGAGTGTGGAAGAAAACCCATTAAAAAGATAATTCTTAAAATCCTCTTGTTATGGTGTGTGGACCTGTGTGGTGACCGAGTGTGAAAGAACAGTCCCACAGCAGCTAATGCATGTGGTAAGAGGCGACTTAAATGGGAACCCAGTGTCTGTTGGTATAGCCGGGTCCCCTGCCTACGCGAATTATATCAGGGAGCCTTAGGGACTTACCGTTTTTACGTAGATACGGGCATCATGACCCTGAGGCACTTCTGTGATCTTTTTCTTTCCCATGGGGTTTACTGTCATTGGTAAACACGGATATCGCACCGAGATTAAGAGGTCCGTCGTTAATAGACTTTACGTAGCTTTTAGTGCGAAATTAATACAAATAATTTATTCATCAGTTAAGTATGATGCCCATGGTAACCGATTGGTCATAATTGTGAACTCATAGTTGGTGATGCTCCAGTTGAATTTTGGGTTCTAGTAGCGGGCTACTGGACGTTAAATCGGTCAGAACTTCGTTGTAATAGAATGTAGAATGTAGAATAATGTAGAATTTGAGAGTGGAGAGACAAGTTTAATATCACCCAAGTTACTTGACTGATGCCCAAGTTACTTGTAATGAAAATGTTTAATTGAGTTACTTAATTGACAACATTTTATTGCTTTCAATTTTAAGAAGTTTAATAAAATTATAGCCTATAGTTTTGTATGGCAACTAAGTAATTCTATTTGCAATGTAATACAATTTGTAAACTTTGTGCGAATTTAATAGGAAGTTCTAAAATAGTGTTTGAGTGAAAGGTTAACTTTTATTGATATCAAGTTGTTTGAAATATAGTAATATATTTAATCACCATTATTTTACTGCAAAAATGACTAGATGTTCTATGAAGTGGATATTTAGCGAATAAACGACAAGTGTTTTAAAAAAAATTTCAACTATATTGAGCAATTCTTAAAATTATGAAATGAATAGATTTTCGTAGAAATAACATTTAAAAACAAATTGAAATTTTAATGAAATTATAAAATCTGTAAGTGAAAGAAAGCTTTTTTTAACAAGCTTTTATTTCACTTACTATGCTCATATGCAAATGTATATAAAATATTCCTTTCCAGTTCTAAATTTGAACTCAACTTTTAACGCACTTACTACCATCCGATGCAGTAGAAAGTTTTTCATAAAAAATTTATTTTCATGATTCAAATGAAAATATAGTACTACGGCCTGCTCAAGCTGCAACAGGGAAGGGGACCTTGATTTTTGTGATTGTTTTTATTAACGTCGCACTGAGAAACAAAACGAGGGCTAATAGTGGTGGAACTCATAATTTTGGGCCTCGGTCAAGTGGTGAGGAAGACATCTGAGCAGCCACTCCCTCTTCAAACTTCCCCGTCTCACTAATAGCATAACCTGAAGTTTCGATAGATTTGATGTAGATCAATCCCACTACTCGGCGCGTCTTAAGTAGCACCAGAGATTGTACCCACGATTCGATGAAAGCAAAAAAGGGGTGCGATTCCATGACTTTGAACACTAGACTACAGAGGTCATGAGAGGATCCTGGGACCTGAGTTTTGACATGAACAATGTCCTGACATGAATTGGGATTTCGCACGTAAATCGAATTCACAGAACTGAATTTTTTCTGATTTAAATATTAAAGCTATAAGAATACTTTTTAAAAAGTAAAATAAAATGTAATTTATAAAATTTTTAAGCATTAATATTTCTTTCGATCTCATATATAACTATGCTGCATAACTTGTCGGTTTTTACCTAAGTATCTTAGTTAAACGACTCATTCTGTTACAAATTATGCATTAGTTTACATTTAAAATATGATTTTTATACCTTTTAGTCTATCTTTAAATAAAAGTTTGACTTCGAAATATTTTTTAGCTATATTTATTAAGTCTTCGCCAATTCGATATACCATTAGATACTTTAAAAGACAATGAGTAAAAAGAAACATCAATACCAAGAGTACTGAATCTATTTTTCAGCTTGAATAATACATTTATTCGAAATGTTTTAAAATACGTAACCGACGTAAAATATTCTAATTAAACGGCTCAATTTGAAAGACAGAAGAGTTTATTTACTCAACCAAACCGCTCTTCGTCAACATTCAATGAATCAAGTAAAATATTCAAAATATACTCTTTCTTGTCTACATCTCCTTTGGGAGTAGTTAAAGGCTATCGAAACTTGTAATCCGGGAGCGATATTAACATCTGAAACAGTGTCTTTAAGTCGAAAATGAATTTTTAAGAGAGGAAACAGAAAAGTGAAAAGCATTCACTGTGGTGAATCTGTAGCAACTCGGAATTACGAGGCCAAACCGTCCCAGCTTTTAAATATTCATGAAGTTGTTTTTCTTTTGTCGTCGCCAAGTGTATTCCGTTCGAGTTGGATGGAAAAGATATCTTATGCGTTTTGTTGAGATTTCCAACGTTTCGGTGCAGGTCATAAAAGATCGGTTTCTTTTGAGAAAGATCTGTATTTTTTGTCATAAATGGTATTGTGGGTTTACTTTGAATTGTTTCTTAGTTTTTTTTTTTTTTTTGCCTTGTAGTTTGCTTAAAATGTAACATTTTCCCTAGATGAGCATTATACAATTTAAAACTATAGATGCGAAAAAAAATTTGAAGAAATTTTTAAGACCTAAACACTTATTAGAATGAAACAAACAATATTTTGCGATATGAATTTATAAAATGGAAAAAATCACCAAAAAAAAAAAAAAGAATATTGAAAAAATGCTTTTTATACTATATATATCAGTCATAATATGACTAATTTTTTCCCTTTTTTTTTTAGTGTTAAATTGTTCTATTTTTTTTCTTTTCTTCGCAGCAACTGGCATTTCCAAATGGTAACTTTTTAGAAATTTTTATAGTATGATACATATAAATATTCTCTTCATTTGTTAATTTCATCTATATTATTCAACTAAAAATATTCTTTGCTCCTTAATACAATGTAAGAAATTGGCGTATAAGGTAGCCGCCCACATTTCGTTCAACTGTGTTATTTTTTGTATAATAGAACTATAGATTAATCTAAGAAGGCTGTAGTTCTTTTTTCAGTTTTGATTGTCTTTATATATATTGTTCTTATTCTTAATACAGTAAAGTTATTTTTTCACTAAATTTTATAAGGTAGTGTAAAAATACGTGATAATGTACAAACTATTGCTAATTATGGTTAGAAATCACTTTTTTTTTGAAATTATACTTTTAATACAAAACAGATTTTCTTGTTGATTATATATACAATAATTCGATTTTTCTAATTTAGCGCTTCATCAAAATCATAAGTATCAATTAAATGGACATTTACAAGTATTCCTAAAAATTATACCCGTACTTATATATAACCTTACAAGACGGGCAAATTTTTTTAAAAAATAATTTACACAGTTTTAAAAAGTGTAATAACATGAAGTAAATCAATAAAAAGGATAAAAAAAAGGTTGAAAGGGGATATTACTACAGTTTAGAAAGTATCTTTCCAAATATATTTTCTTGATACCCTACATAAAATAATGTAACAAATTAACTTTCAAATAAGAAAGTGATACTCATCTCTTATCGTACATAAAATACATAAAATTCTCCAGGAGAAAAAAATTAAGCACATAAATAAAAATATATATATATGAGGGAAAATAATACAACAAACAAAAAAATTGCATATTTCAGAAGTTTAAATACAGTTTCTCAGTCAAAAAGAGAAGAACGTGTCCATTCCAATCATCTGGCACCGCCGAAACTTATGTTAACACCAAATTATATCCCGTTTGATCGAACTAAAGCCTGCGTGAAAGTCTTGCTGTCGAAAACGATCAACACAACATGATGAGGAAAAAGGAAACGGGAGAGGGGGTAGAAAAAATATCGTTTGCAATATCCACCGGGCGTACCTACTACAAGTAAGAGGCAGCAATAAAAAAAAAGATTGCTTTTTCACGGGAAAACTCTGGAATATACATTTTTTTTTTACTCCTACCTCCGCCTCTTCCTTTGTTATTATATCGTTCCGGTGACGAGAAGGGAGTGTGGGGATGACTCCACCTCTCTTCCCACCCTCTTACTTGGAACCCTTTCAACAACCCCTATCATCGTCAGATTTTGTTAGACTTTCTTTAGTCAGCATTTTTAATCAAGCTATACGTTTCCGCCATCGGTCTCCTCTCCCACCTCTTCTTCACCCTGTCCTTCCTCTCCCTCCCCCACTCAGAAAAACGTCACAAATCAAAACGCGAAAGAGAAGCAGTGAATGGAACAGTGGTGCATCCCTGCGAATGAGGGACATTTGTTAAACAAATAGGAGGCAGGCGATAACAGCTGCTAGAACAAGTCACAATCGGAGCGTTGTCCCGCTTGAGCTCTTTGTTTCGAAGTCGATTCAGGCAAATGGAAATCGAATAATAATTCGTGATGTGTAGTTTGCCATTTTATTCCGTTTAAGGTATTAAAACCGAAGTTGTGATTTTGTATCTTATATTGATAAATGGTGTAAAGCGGATAAAATTGGTGAACTCTTAGACCTAACTCTTTTCTTTTATTTCTTTAATCGTGTTTTAATACATCCATGAAAGATTTTCAATTTTTAATCTGACGACATATAAAAATAGTTTTTAAGAACAAACTCATGCGAGATAAGAAATTAACACTTCCGCTGAAATTGTTGTTTCTTAAAAATAATATAATATATTTTAACACGTATAAGGAATTTTTTTTTTCCAAAAAATTGGGTTAAAAAAAGAGATTTTTTTTATACATGGATATAATCACATATATTGACACATTATTAAATTCTTCGAAACACATGTGTTCATACCTTGCTTAAAAGCTAAATATTGTTAAAAAAACACACTTTAAAAAATAAAAACATTTTCTTACATTCACATATATTAAATCAAGTATTAAAGGCACTCTTTTTTTTCCGAACAATTCATAAATGCAATGTTTATGTACAAAAGTTTTGTAAAAATTATTTTACAAGATATTTACCTATAAGAAACGTGAATGGATTTATATTCTTAAATATTTTTATATGAGCTAGAGAAAATAAAGGAAGAGGAAGTGAGGGAATTGAATATTTACGATTCTCATTCAATTGATGTTCGAATATGAAGTTCTTATTTGCTTTAACACAATTGCACCTCCAAAATTAATTATTTTTCTTTCCATTCATGAAAAATATTCAAAGATTCTCGACAATTTTTGTATTTCAAATTCATAATTAAAAATTATTTTCAAGTTTTTTTTAATTATTTTATCTTCCAACCCAGATAATAAAATATGCATAAAATATAATTCCTTCACCATATCTGCAACCATTTTGAATGAAATAGAATTTTTTCTCTAGAATTTTTATGTAGAACAGCTAAATAATTTACACATGAATGCAATTAAAATGACAATTCGATCCACACAAAAAATCTACGAGTTCTTATAAAACCAACAAATTATGCCACTATGGACAGACATGGGATAACCCACGAGAGAATGTCTCAACACAAATTACCTAACACACGCCTTAGAAAAATGTTAAAATAAAAAAAATTTATAATTCTACACTTCTTTGTCTAAATTCAATCGTATTCAAGAAACTTTATGGAATAAATTCTATATATTAATACACTTCTCAAATTTCGAGATTATTATTTTCATTACAGCCGTGCTCTTTAGTTTCTAATCAGCTTTACCTACATCCCCCTCCATTAAAAGATGGAGCAATACCTCATCAAATCTCGTATCAATTCCAAATTCCATTACGATTTTTATTCGGATATATACGTGCATTTTTACTTCCGCTTTTAATTCATCCAACTACAGTGTTACGCTTCAAATGCATTCCTTTGAGTGTCGCTAAATTTTTACTGGCGTTTTATTTCAGAGTAAGGTAATGGAACAGATACTCTGACGTCATTGGTAGAAAGGTTTTCCTTGTAATGTAAATCTACTTTTTTTTAATTTGTTACGCTCCAAAGTTAATTACGAAGTGAAATGATAAGGAACCTATATCTGATTATGTAAATTTTAAATTGTGTTTTTACCTTCAGTTTTAGTTCCACTAATTACACGCAATCATTTAAACGAATTGTGATTGTTCATTTACGTCGTAGAGAAGTAACTGGACGGCTATTGACGATGAACTTCGTAAATTTGAAAATAGGTCAAGTAATGAGGAAGATACCTAATCTGGCACCTCCCTCTCCAAGTTTCCGCACAGCGTCCATGAGAGGATTTAGGACCTTGAGCAGATTAAGCAACACTACACGGCAGGTTTTTAGTGGAATCAGGGCTTTGCATTAACAAGTCGACGAAAACAAAGCTGGTAGTAAGTTCGTGATGAAAACCACTAAATTACCGTGGCCATAAATAAATAAAATGAAGTTTTAAAATTGTGAACGAACATGACATGCCAAGGAGAAAAATATCTGTATTTGCGTTTTTGTCAATGTGTTTTTTTCTTTTTCATAGGATTCTGGTATACTTTCCTCAATATACTTTTTTGATAGTAAAGGCATTTTCTAAATTGTAAAATGAGGTTATTTTCTACGTAGCGAATGTAATTTTTTTCTTTTAAATACTTAGAAATTTTAGGTACTGCATAATATTTGTTCAGTCATGAAATTTAAAATTTTATTGCATTTCAATTTCAAAGTTATAATTATACATGGATACAGGATATTATGTTTTTAAGTACTCTGAAAACTTTCAAAGTTATCAATGCAAGGAGTTCTCCTAAAAGTAAGTTAAGGACTCATGAATGTAAATAAAGCTCTTGATTATTAATATTGCTCCTACATAATTATTTGTTTTTAAAAATGTGCTTTTCCTTGCATGAACCGATACATAAGTATACCGATATATCAATGTTAAAATACGATATTCATTGCTTTTAATTTAAAGAAAAGTGTGGAATATTTAAATTTGACGTAAAGCAAACATATTTTTTCCTGTTGAGGACAACTAAATTACCTTAAGAAGTACCAATTTAAAAGTAGGCCGCTGTAATTTGGAAATTAAGGAGGTGAAAGCATAGTGGAGCGCCGTATAAAACGAATCATAAATTCGAATTTCGATTTCGTCAAAGACCGCCGGTCGTATTAAAGAGATGATTCTATTCTTGTTAACTACATGTTGACAAAGTCATCCTGTGATGGATGATATCACATATCATATGCCAACTGTACCGCAAGTGTTATAATGTTAAACACCTGCGGTATAATTGTTGGATCCACAACCAATGTCGGTAGTTTAGGAAATGAACTAACTGACTCTGCTGCCTGGTCCCCTACGAATCTTCTACAACTAACAGTGTCGTTTATTGACACGAAACAACTCAATTTAAAGGCCATAAGACGCTAAAGCAAGAAATGTGTAGTCTCCTAATCTATAATAAATTAAATTTGGTGAAACCCTTAATTGGAGCATGACCTCATATTCCAATGTGAAGAGCAGATATCAGATTGATTCGCCTTGGCATTTTTAACATACATGTCTTACACACATACATCCTCTTTTTTTTTCCTTTTGGTGCAGAGGGTCTCCGATTACTTTTCTATCACATCCCATATACCATTTATTATATTTTTATTAACTGTGTAGTATTTCATAATTAACTCATCAATTTTTCTTTTTTGGATTAATGTGTTTTAAACTTTTCTCACTTATGAGGGAAAGCCCACATCGTAACTTATATGCCTTTTTTTTTTTTTAAAGAATTTTTGCATAATATTCTTAAAATTTTAAAACTAAAGTATCCCATTGTGTTTTTCCATCATTATCTTTTATCAATCATTTTATCTTAGTATGGTTTTAAAGTCTAAATTAATATTTTAAGCAAATGTCTTTTGACGCAACTCAGCTATTTTTGACTCTTTGCGTCTAAAGCACACTGACATAAGAAATAATTACATACGTTAAATAGATTCTTGTTAATAATTTCTCATGGGGAATAGTGTAGTAGTTAATAAAGGTATCAACTCTTATATTGTGTTCTTTTATTTTATCACAGTTTAAATTAACGAAAGTTGTAGCAAATAGCCTTCAAAAAAGAACGCTGTTACATCAAAAACCAAAAAAATCATAAATTATACTCTGTATTTTTTTATACGGATGATCGTCTTTCGAATGAGCGTAATTAATAAACAGACTCTCGGAATAAATCTGCTTTTCCCCCGATATTACCTAACAAAAACAATATACTTTCCTTTTTACAGGAAACAATAAACACACATAAATACGATAGAACTAGCTCAAAAATAGTGACAATTCAAACATCGAACAATTACTGAACACAGCAATTCAGAAGGCGTCAGCACAATATCACACTGACCCACACACAACCCACTATCACCTAATTGCATGCACAACTGTTCACCTATATATACTCTCCAAGTTTCTTCTAGAAACTTCTAATTTTGCCTCAGGGTGCTCATTTTTCTCTCCAAATTTGGCGATTTGGTGACATAAGGGAATCACATTTCTGTCAAGTCTGTTGCTAAGGTCATAACTTCGTATTCAGCATTACTGCCTATCATATATTCATCTCTAAACAGTAAATCCATCTTTCCATCATCAAGACCCATTCTGCAGGGAAGAAAAGAAGTCCAAACTTTTCTCGTAACATTATGTTAATTGTTTAGATGATCCCGTGATCAAAATGTCCGTCTCATAGATATCTTAAAAACCGATTTTCCCTCCTATTTTCAGGCAAATTAGCCAAAAGAAAAGTTTAAATATACCATATTCCACAATACATTTAAGAATACTTTCTTATTATACGGCCTCTTTTTTGCATCTGAAATCCTTGTTGAATTTGGAAGTGAACGATTAATTGAGAACCATGAAGTGATTGATATATCAATTTGTCCCAACGTCCCTGTCAACGAGATATTTTTACAACAGGTTCGATTCATCCAAAACATTTAGTTTATGTGATATGAAAAATGATAAATAAATACACAATCTTTAAGTATATAATAAATTTTTGTTAAGTGATGATGATTTTGAAGATCCACTCAGTAAGCTTAGAAAGTAAACATAATACAATTACTGAACAAGAGATTGACGAGGTAAAATGAAGCATCCACAAACTGGACTAGAACATTTTTATGTTAATGAAAATATTAACTTAAGGATTTGAACCATCGAGAGACAGATATTTAGTTAAGAAGACATAGCTACAAGCACAAAAATTAATGATATAGAAACTTTCAACTATAATTAATTGGACCTAAAAAAAAGCGTCCACTGCATTGACCTCATGAACAAGAAGTTAAAGCTTTAATGTAAGAAATGCTTCCACTATGTTTGTTTAAGCGGTGCAGAAATATTTTGTCGATATTGTAAAGAGTAAAATAATGTTCCTTTATCAATTTTTTTTATTGTTATAACCATTCACTTTCATTAGATAATTTTCATTCCAATATAACAAATTGTGCGACGCGCCGATATTATTTCTTTCACTTTCCATTACTAATTATTTAAACAATAACGAATCAAAAATTCAATGAATAGAATGTTAGGCAATGGCGATAACCAAGCTATTTTAATCAGACATATGCATAATCTAAATTCAATCCTTAACCTACATTATCTGCATCAGAAACTAACGTTTAATATAGAAACTTGTTACTAATTCGAGCTGAACTAATCGGATTAAAGTCTTCAGTAGATTTAGATATGAAGGTCTGATTCACTGACCCTTTGTATATTCTTCTTATGCTTACTTCTAAGGCTTCAAACTCAAGCCAGGTGCCTTTCAGCTCAACCACCTCTCATTCCCATACAGTGCAAACAAATTAAACTTTTCAATTTCCTCCAATAGTTTTTTGGATTAATTTGTTCCATTTTTTTTGAAAGCTTGTTTAATATCTTACCTTCCATTCAACGAAAATTACAGCAACACTCAAGGCTCATCTTTCAATTCTCCTTGTATTTCTTGAACTCTTCAAGCTCCAACTCCATTCGACTTTTCATTGACTAACTACCCATGATAAATCTTCCATTCACACCATACTTTATCACAGCTTCAAGATTAGGGCTTGAAGATTGCAAGCGGTCTAGGTGCCCGTAGGAATCAACATCAACAACATACTCGGAGAAGATACAATAAAGATGTCTTTCATTGATTACTTCACCTCACTACATCTATTAAATTCATATTTGCTTATAAATGTAATTTATCAAATATATTTAATATATTTCAATAATTCTACTATAATATACAAAGTCATGTTTCATTCGTTCGGAGAAACTTCCAATTTAAAACAACATCACAAAATGATCCTCAAAGTGTTAACTGAAAAGGGAAAGGCGATAGAGCCTGTGTTATTATTGGGATATATTATGTGATTTGTATTAAACAATGGATATAAGGACATATTTCGATTAACAAGAAAGTAACTATGAAATTAAAGAATGTTTTAAATTGTCTTAAGTGGCTGCACCGTCAATTTCACCTAACGTTCCCACTAACATCAGAATGCTCACGTTCCCACCGCCGAGTTATATGATTTTTTTTACTATAACAAAAATTTAGAATAGTAATTTTAAAGCAATCAAGAGATATATGTGTCAGAGAAAAATTACTTAACCCTCCCCCCCCCTCAAAAAAAAAGAAAAGAAAACATTCTAATTCACTGTAAACAACACACTACCGCTTGTAGTAAGTAGTAATCCAAAGGTATCTTGACAAATAGTATTCCAAAGGCTAATAATGGTGAAAGAGCGGTTTATTGTATCGTTATATTTATTTTTACTTCTACTCCCCAATTTTATACTTAGATATGTTTAGAAGTTATATTTACATCTATAGCAGACATTCAAACAGTCCCCTCAATCATTATCCCGATTTAGCAATCAAAAGAACAAAATATTAAGAACCAACAAGAAAAAATCCACTTTCAGCGATCAAACTAAATCAAAATATGAATATATTTCCCATGATCTCATGAAGTCTCAAACTATTCCTGAGACATGCCGTCTCTTGTTCATTTCTGTGTGTGGCATCAAAATAAATAAATAATATCCAAAACCACTTGAGCCACTCTATTTTCAGTTATTTCAGTTTACTGTTAAATATTACGTCAGGAATTTTTAAGGTTCTAACCACCAGGTTAAGAAGGGAGCATAACTGTTGAGAAATTCATTACGTATTTCACAGAATTTGTTTAAACGAATACATATGATCCCCTGTTAATAAAGGAAAAATTATAAGAGGCTTATTTTCTGCGTTACCTTTTGGAGAAAGTCCCCTTCTTAATTGTTAGTCCTCGTGAAAAGCGCAGATTCATCATTTTCTTATCTGATCTCGGTGTCATCTGATAAACGGTTCTCATTTCAGTCAAATGTAAGGGCTATGCAAAACGTGTGTTCCTATTACTCATTGCATTTTTGACAGGGACTCAAAAGTGCATGAACCGCAGATCTAATCAATATGATTGTGCTTAAGATAAGAAGGTGGATCAAATACAAACGACACTTTTTTTTTAAAATAGCAGCAAACGATTTTTATACATTTTGCCATAGTAACTGTGATCAGTTATTTAAATTTTAATTAACAGCTTTGATCATATTCTTCGCATGTTCATTTATATAGTTGCAGGCCCTTTGAAAACAAATTCGTCCTGTACAAAACGGAGTACGAGAAGTACAATTGCTCCACTAAGAAGTAAAATAAAAATAGCTATCGGCTGAAAACGTTCTTGTAAGGGTTTTATTTTGGGGATTCATAGGGAATTGAGAACATAAATTTCCCAGGAAATTGAGTATATCATTTGTGGAAATTTTGAGAGGTAGGTGCCAGCTGAGGTGTCATCCAGCTTACTTGACTGGGGTTCAAATTTATAGTCCATCACCAATAGCCCACGTGTTGCTTCTTAGTACGACGTCACAATAAACGTTTAATATTCAATCTAATTTATTAAAAATTCCAATGAACCTCTAGATTTGACAGAGGAACTGTCAATAACACTGTATTGAGTCCATTTGGCAAAGTCTAACTTTTGAATAACATGATTGTCTAATTTCTTTCTTTTTCATCCATTCCTATAGAAACAATTTTGGTCTATAATTCAGAGTATTATTCAAAATGTAAGATAAACATAATGTGTTATTTAAAGTTAAGATATACCTCGTCGTTTTTTTTATTTTTATTTTTTTTATTTTAAAATATCAGTGATAATTTATCTAATTACTAATCTTACAGCATTTAGTGATTCAAAGTAGATACTTTTATCTAAAAAAAATTAATTTTAATGTTTAAAATCTTACAACAATACCTTAATTTAAAATTTTTCATCTTTATGTAACCTATTGCACCCTTTAGAGAAATTTAGCTCTTGTGAAAATAAAATTGAAACTACTGATTCACTTTCGGCTTAATGTTTTTCATAAGTAATAATCTCAACGGTCTAAAAAATATGTATAATTTACTATCCCTCAAACGATACCGCTATGACGCTCATCAATTAAAGGGAGATGTAAGCCCGCCAAATGAGTGGTAATCGTACCTAGTAGAGGCTGTGATCGATGGATATTAGCATAAATCTTTTTTCATCTTTTTTACTAACTGTGATTTAGAAATATGATTCTGAAAAGAAGATCTAGATTAATACAGAAGCACTCGAAAATGCATGTGAGAGAGAGACTGTGTATAATAATTGCAAAAAATTGCCTTATTTATATTTTTTAAATTCTTATTTAACGTCGTTCCATTTATATTGATTCCAATCCACTGCAACCCTGGAATGTTAACGTTATTAAAATAATAAGACATGGACATTTATTGTAGAATTAAGTATATTTAAAAGTATACTGTACCAAGATTTCAAAATATCTATTTAAGGGTTATAAAATTTTCAATTCCAACTGAAGAATAAGGAAATTTAATTCACGAATTAAAATATATCTAAGAAAATGAGATATTTTTTTGTTTAATATAGAATACCGTATTATTCTGTTATATAGCTTAAAGAAATTAGTATCTGAAATACGCACAGAATCACTCATTTACTCGATTTTAATCTTTTCTTAAGGTAATGCTGTCAATTAAATGCAAAAATTAACAAGTAATCTACTATCAGTTGGTATCAAAACCGAATGAAGTTTTGGAACTCGAGTAAAATCCCGTTACCAATGAAAGTTGGCGCAATTCCAGCCAAACATACTCCAAATGATTTCTAGGCGGTGAAAAATACATATTTCCATTCAAGATAGAAAATACTTGATTCTATTCATTGTGAATCCAAAGCCACACATATTCATTTTTGTATCAAACTAAGAAATGTTGCGTAGTTACCCGATGTTCTTTTATTGCGCCTTTTGGTCAAGCTGCAGTGCGTTTCAACATTTTGTGTAAATGCCAATATAACGGTGGTTGAATTTGAAATGCTTGAATTTCTCAGCTCTTGATTATTCGATTTTGTAACTTTTACATGATATTGAAATAAAATACGTTTTGCCATTCAGGTAATTTAAGACGCCAAGCCGAAAGCTGCTTTCTGATAAGAGTACAAAAAACTGACGAGACGACCGAGTCGTACATCCAGGATATACCTGCCTTATGTCGAAAAGTAAACCCATCTATGCAAGTAGGAGAAATAGTGGCACATCTGATGAAGAGGATGGCAGAGGATTTGAACCAAACCCTACCGGATCAGAACTAAGAAACAGTTAAAATTTAAAACGTTATCAACAGATTAAAAACTTAAAAGTACACGCGTTAAATTTAAGAGACTACCCAATGTTTGTATTATGTCACACGATTAGACATTACTGATCTACAAGCTCTGGTACGCAGTATTGTTAAGGAAGAGCTTCAGAAAAATAAATTGGAAATGGCCGTATACTGAAAAAGAATCCGTATCCTCAGGAGACATTGTATCTATAGTCCGGGAATAAGTTGTGAAGGCTCTCACCCCCATCTCTATTTCAAGAATACGTAATATCAATCCACATTACCATGCTGCAGTTAGGCAACATCCTAGACGTCCAATCAGGATTTTGCAAATGTTCAGTAGTTTGTAGAGAATTTGTAGAGAATTACCCAGAATGTGCCTTGCTGTTACCCCTATATGCATCCGAGGCATGCAATTCGTTATGTTAGAGAGAGACTTAGAGTATTTGCGGAAGCAACAGCCATTAGAGCATCCACAGTTCGACGAAATATGGGTAATGAATCCCAGCAAGGCTTTGACAATGACTATATACGACCTACTGCATCCAATTTCAAACACAGCTCTTCATATCCTCGTCACTCCTTCAGTCATTGTCACCAGCAAATTGTTCCAGACATTCTCCACGCCTACCAAATGAGGGAAACTAAGCCATGCGTCCTTTTTTGAAGGTGAGGTAGCAAATGAAAAAATCCTCTGACGCACATTGCTACCAACATGGAAAAGAACATAAACCATATCACATTGAATGGACAGAGTAAAAAAGTCCTAGTTGACTCGGGTGCCGATTATTTCGTCATATCTGAAGACTTACGTCGAAAGTGAAATGTTCTAATGTTTACAGAAAACGCGATTATTTTAAAAATCGTCTGCTTATAGCCTGAAGCCGCTTTCGGACGGTGTGTATTCAAAGTAGATCTGAATGGGACGATAAGGCCGTTTGAATTTCTTGTGTTTACCCAAGGCAGCCATCAAATTATACTAGGATGGAAACTTTTTCATGCTACTGATTCTGTTATAGACTGTGGAAATGAAGGACTACGATTCACCGAAATCTTTCTAGTGGACAAAGAATTGAGTAAATCGAATTATTCCGTGTTTGCCACTAGAGATTACTTAATTGAAAGCCTATTCAATGAAGCAAATATGTCATCTTAGTCCACAAATTGAAGAGACAGGTCATGCTATGATAACTGGTAACACAATTTTAAAGTACGAAAAAAGAGCAATTTGTGCCAGATACGATTATTGACATTGAAAATGGCTGTTGTAAGGTGTGGGTAACAAATAAGTCGCAGCAAAATGAAATGATTCTCATGTGAATGAAAATAGCTAACTTATCATCGATAATGGATTACTCCATTTGTTCGCTGAATGACAAGATCCGAGAAGATTATCAGGGACACCAGCCAAGATAACAAATAATTCAGGAAAAAAACAAGAAAAAGGTTAGATACAGAGCTTACAATTGTCCAAAAAGAAGAGCTACTGAATTTGCTTGAAAAATATAGCGTTGTATTTGACTTCAATAAGAAATCAGGGCGCACAACAGTAAAACATAAGATCAATACAGGCGATAGTGTTCGAATAAAGATAAGACCTTATCACATCTCGTCCAGTGAGAGACATGGGAAGGAAAAGGAAGTACAACGAATGATAAAGTAAGACGTCATACAACATCTGATAGTCCGTGATCATCTCCTGCTGTACTCGAAAAGAAGAAAATTGACTAATGGCGGTTTGCATCAATTACAGAAGATTGAATAAAATTACTAAAAAAAAAAATTATCCGTTACCATGCATTGCTGATGCTTTGCACTGCCTAGCTGGTGTAAGAATTTTCTCCATGATGGTTCTAAAATCAGGTTATTGGCAGATAGAAGTTGATCAGAAACCGGGTAAATACTGCTTTTTTGACTCCTGATGATTTTTATGAATTTAATGTTATGCCATTTGGGTTATGTAATATTCCAGCTACAATTGAACGGACGATGGACACGGTTTGTCGAAGTCTCAATTGGAATATTTGTCTGTACTACCTAGATGACATCATTGTATATACGCCGAATTTTCAAGAACAACAAATACGTTTGAGAGAAGGAGGTAGAACTATCGTTAAATTCAAACAAAAGGTCATTCGGAAGAAAGAAACTGACGACATTGGGCCATCTAATCAGTGAACATGGAATCTGTCCAGATCTCGAAAAGTTAACGGCTATAACAGGCTTTCCTGTTCCGGAAATTATTTCAGATGTATGTAGCTTTCTGGGTTTTTGCTCGTATTATAGGCGATTTATCAAGAATTTTGCCGATACTGCGAAACCTCTGCATGACTTATTGAAGAAGAATGAAAAGTTTTCATGAAACAGTTCACAGGAAGAAACTGTTCCAACCCTGAAGGAAATGCGCTTTGCATAAACTGCTTAAGGAAGTTACCTTCCAAACATCGTAGTAAAAATCTATTCAAACACTGGTGGATATGGTATAGGTGTAGTATTACTGCAAGTCTAGGATGGAAGAGAAATACCAATAGCCTATGCATTCAGAGCCTTACCAACAGCCGAAAATAATTACTCAACAACTGAAAAGGAGTGGCTTGCTGTTATCTGGGCAATGAACAAGTTTAGACCTTACAAATTTGGAAAATCATTTACAATCGTAACAGATCACCACTTTTTGTGTTGGCTCACTAATATAAAGGATCCATCAGGAAGACTAGTTAGATGGACCTTAATTTGCAAGTGTACGACATAACCATCGCCTTCAAGAGCGGCCGCTAACATTCCGGAGAAATGCTCTGTCAAGAAAATCTCCAAAGTTGAAAGCGAATACAATGAAGAAATTCCATTCCTAACGTCAATTACTAATTGCAAAAAAGAGCAATTGAGATATAGATTTTCATTTTCCTATTGTCCTGCTTTGCATCCTGTTATCTTCAATTATAATCATTTTATAATAATCTTTAATTGTAATCTTGTTATCGTTCCTGTTGAAGTTCTTAGTAATAATTCCCGTTCTTGGATAATAAACTTTGCTCTCGAGTTGAGATATCATTCGGCAGTCATCATTTGGCTTTCATTCTACACGACATTATCCTAAATTTCATTATTGGAGGAATATCGCATCGAGTTTGGCGACATTTTTCAGGTTTGGCTAAAACCACTAATTTTATACAAGTACCAGTTTTGTTAAATATATTTTATTATAAGTAAAAAGCAATTAGTTCATAAAAAAACAATACATTAAAAGAAAATGATAAGTTTCTTTTGTATAACAATAGAATTCAACCTGTGGTTTCTTGTAAATTTAAAGCAAACGTTTCTCCACATCTGTCGCTGATAATTCGACAACTGTTTTTAACAAAATATAATCATATCTTTTATTCATAAAATACATATCCCGCCCCCTTTTGTGAAGAGATATCTTTCAATATATGCCTATTATAAGAAAGTAATGCCCAATTCATTGAAAACAACTGTTCAAAATTTTTTCATACAGTAACTTTATATTCTCTTAATGGAATGTTTCTAAAATATATCTTCTGTAATATTGATTTACAATGTTCTCATTCATAAAAGAATGCATTGTGTAAAATCATATATTAATCACTTAAAATTTTCAATAACTTAAAACACACAAACATTTCTTGTAATATAACTACGTATTTTAGTAGACGAAAGATTGTTATATGTCTGATAAGAAATGATAGCTCGTCATCACAATTTTATTTACTTCTGAACGATAATGTATGTGAAAGAGTCACAATATCAAGTCCCACTATAAATAAGAGTTCTACAATTACACAACTGCAACAATATATTTCTATTGCAATATTCTACTTATTCGAAATAAATATAAAAAGCATGAGATATAGTAAAACACTTCATAGGAAAACCATTTAAGTAATATTTATTTTGTAATAAATGTAAATAAAAATGTAATTATAAAAGCAATATGTATATTATAAATGATTCAATATTTCCCTACTTATTTGCTTTTATAATATAAATATCTAACATCTTGATGAGAACCAGGAAAAAAACGCGTTAACTCGCAAATGTTTCTGAAAATATAATATTCAGTGAAATCTTACATAATTTTATCTCACTATTAATAGCATTCGTTTCAAATCGTGAAACCAGAAATTCGTTTGGTCTTATTAGTCTTTTAGCCTCTTTAGTGTAATCGACTTTTAAGCCTTCCGCTCAGAGAAAGTTGGATCTACCTCTACTACTCGGATTTTAAGAAATAAAAAATATAAGATTACAAGGCAGTCAATATATTTTCAAAGTTTAAGAGATCCAGGAGAGGTTCCAGACAAGGAAAGTGCGAAAAGAAGGTTGCCAGACGAGAAAATAGAGGTATCTAGACGATATAAGTATACTTCAAGAAGTATAATGAGGTTTCCA
>BMAW01009133.1:911-23687 GCA_019974015.1 Nephila pilipes | reverse complement strand
TATCCAGTATCTATGTTAAAATAAATTTACCATATTCATTTTAGTTAACATAACCATATTCATGGTGTATCGGAACCATTTGATTACCAGAACGATATTCATTTTAGTTACCTAGGCGACCTCAACGCTTCCGGCTTCGTCGATACCATGAACACATTTTTCGAAATAATCTTCAAAGATTTTTTTTTAAAAAAAATGGAAATCAATTAATTTCTGAACATTCTTTTTCGATGAATATCGACTTCGCGTTCTTCGTTTTGCATTTTGCATCTGTGCTAAAACGAATATTAAGGTTAAGTATGAAGAGCAATCATCAATAACGTTAAGGAGCTACTGTCACAGCAATTATCTTATTTTGATGACTGAATAACCCATCCATTGAAGAGGAAAAAGCGAAAAGAGTTGGATTATTTGTAGGTTATTTTTATAATTTATTCCCACTGATAATTTCGTTATAAAACGCGTCGTCCCAGCTATTTTGTTATTGATATAAATATCATTTCTGATCCCGGCAACAAATAGATGTAAGTTCCTGAAGTTATAGAATAATTTCTCGTACATGAAAATATTTTAAATTTCAATTGGATATTTCAAGTTCAGTTCCCTTGTCTATTGAAAATATTGCTAGCACAGTGAGATATCTTATACTGATTCTTTCATATCTGTATTAATTTGAAGTTAATGTTTCATGACAGTTTTTATAAATTTTTAAGGATAGAAACTATTCTTTTAAGAGAGCACAAAGCACTATTTAGGCATATTATAATATTACAGTTTACAGCAAATGAAATACGATTTAATTATAAAAGATTGAAGAAACCCATCTGACATAATTATTTAATACATTCTCTCATCCACAGTGTAAGTTATTTGATAATTACACACAAAATATGTTTCAAAATGTGAATAACAACATTTCCAATTACTGGCCGTATACATATTCATTTTGCTCACGAACGCGATTGCGTTGCTTCTGGCTAAATCGATATCATTTACACATTTTTCGTCATAATCTGGATTGATTTTTTATAGAAAATAATTGAATTATTTTCTGAACATTCTTTTTCGATGGATATCGACTTTGTTTTTTTTTCATTTTCTATCTAGTATCTACATAAAATGAATTATGTTAAGTATATAGATCTGTCATCAATATCTTTAAAGAACAAAGAACTACTGCCATTATAATTATCATATTTTGATGAGAGAATAACAGATCCATTTAAGAAGAAAAATCGAAAAGTACAAGATTATTTGAAGGTTATTTTTGTAATTTATTCATACAGATAATTTTGTTATAAAAAGTGTCTTCCCGGTTATTTTGTTCTAGATATTAATATAATTTCTGTTCAAGGCAACGAATGGATATAATGTCCTGAGGTTCTAGAATAGTTCTTCATACATGAAAATATTTTTAACTTCAATTGAACATTTCAATTTCTTTTCCCTAGTCTTATTAATGTATTGCTAGCCCAACAATATATTTTATACTGATTCTTTCACATGTGTATTAATTTGAATTTAACGTCTCATGACATTTTTTATAAATTCCTAATAGCAATTATAAATATTTCTTATAATTGTTAAGGAATTTTTCCTACCTTATTTTTTCGCACAATTATTATCTATGACTGTTTTAGATTATGCAATCTTAAATGGGCTTAAAATAAATCAAAAATGGTATATTCTTTTAACGATTTCAAGTTTTCTTTCTAAAAATATCAGTATTTTCGGATCATCTGTAATAAAAAAAAAAAAAGAATGATCAAAAATATGTTACTTAAAGGGGGAGGGAAATACAAACTAAAACTTAACTGATATTTGATGCTTTAAATCGTTTATATGTTCAGTGAGATAAAATGAAGAAAATGGGTACAGAAATTGTACCTTTTCTTAATATAAATATTACATTCTTTTTTCGTATGTCGGTGCAGAATATTTGGAATGTTTGTAACATCAAAATTTGGACTTCCCCACCTAAGCAAGTTTTTTCATTACTGACTGCTAGCTCTAAATATCTGGGATCACATATACACACTTTCTCAGCATTTTCCTCAAATTTACATTTCCCGTTTTCTCCACAGTTACATCCTAAGGATATAAATATTGATTACAATTACATTTTTGAATCATATTAAAAGAATTTATTCGATAGAAATGAAGAAAATTTCTTTTTACTCAGTTTAATTTAATATGAATCCATTATTAGAGTTTTTAATATGTATCCTAAGTGAAATGAGTGTAATTTCACATGCTCGTAAGTATAGAAACTGCTCTTTTAAAAAAACACATAAAATAATATTTAGACATACAATTATAGTAAAATTTACAGCAAATTAAATACGATTTAATTATAAATGATTGAACAAAATCCTCTAACATAATTTACAGCAAAAGAAATACGATTTAATTATAAATGATTGAACAAAATCCTCTAACATAATTTACAGCAAATAAAATACGATTTAATTATAAATGATTGAACAAAATCCTCTAACATAATTTACAGCAAATAAATATGATTTAATTATAACTGATTGAACAAAATCCTCTAACATAATTTACAGCAAATGAAATATGATTTAATTATAAATGATTGAACAAAATCCTCTGACATAATTCTTAAATGCTCTCATTCGTTGACAGTGTACGTTATTTGATACTTACATGCAAAATTCGTTTCAAAATGTGAATAACAACGTTTCGCATTACTGGCCGTTCACATATTCATTTTGCTCACGAACGCGATTGCGTAGCTTCTGGCTAAATCGATATCATTTACACATTTTTCGTCGTAATCTTGATTGATTTTTTATAGAAAATAATTGAATTATTTTCTGAACATTCTTTTTCGATGGATATCGACTTTGTTTTTTTTTTTCATTTTCTATCTACTATCTATGTTAAAACGAATTTTAAGGTTAAGTATGAAAAGCATTCATCAATATTTTTAAAGAACTACTGTCGTAGCAATTATCAAATTTTTATGTGTGTTTACCCCATCCAATGAAGAGGAAAATGCGAAAAGTATAGGATGACTTTTAGGTTATTTTTTTAATTTATTCACTCTGATAATTTCGTTATAAAATGCGTCTTCCTTGTTATTTTGTTATTTATAAATAATTTTTTTCTGATCCCTGCCTAGAATAGATTTAAAGTTCTGACATTCTAGAATAGTTTCTAATGCATGAAATTTTTTTTTAAATTTCATTTGAATATTTCATGTTCATTTCTGTATTTTTAGGAACGTATTGCTAGCACAGGTATGTATATTATACGGATTCTTTTACATGTGTATAATTTAGAAATTAACATCTCATGACCGTTTTTATAAATCCCTATTAGCAATTACAAATATTTATTAAAAGTTTTAAGGGGTTTTTCCTACTTTATTTTTTTGCTAATTTATTATATATAGTATTTTAGATTAGACAATTTAAAATGTGTTTAGATTAAATCGAAAATGATACACTGTTTTAATGATTTGAAGTTAAAATTTAGGCTTGGCTAGAGTAATCAATAGGTTCGTATCTGAACTAAATTAAATAGAGTTTGAGATTGATTAATACTTAGATAAATTGTGTTTAAACATATCAGCTGTTTCAGATGATATGTAATAAGAAATAGAATTTATAGAAGATTTTTACTTAAAAGGGGGGGGGGCGAGAAATTAAAATTTAACTGATATTTGGTTCTTTAAGGGCTGTCAGGACCCTTTAACCTTCGAAAAATGTGTCTAAAATGCCTTTTTTTTTAAGCTTCTATATTATGCATAAAAATCAACTGAAATGAATAAATTTTTTATGCGTTTGAAATGGGTTTTTTTGTATAATTTAATAGTTAAATGTAAGAATTTATTTTTTTAAAAAAAAAGGTATTTGCTGTATTTTGAAGACTTAATTTTCTTTCTTCTAGAAATGAGAGTTTCATTTCAAATTATACGCTCATTTCAAATATTATACGAATACCACCAAAATAGTCTCAAATTAAACTTAACATTTGATTTTAGGTGCTGAACCTATTTTTTTTTTCAAAAATACTAAATCGATTTTTTTTTAAAAAAAAATATTTAAAACTTAAAAATTGTAAATTAAGTTTCTGAAAATTAAAAAAAAATTGAAAAACTATTTTTCATCAAATTACTTTAAATATAGCTAAGCATCCAGAGAATAGTCATTAGAAGACATGTGCAAGTTTTCAACCATTTCTAATAATTAGTATTTCATAAGTCTTACGTGAAAGTTGAAAAAAGCTTGTTTTGAGAAAATGACTTTAAAGTTAAAAATTTGAATAATTTCATACCCATCATAAAAGCCAACATAAAAAGCCTCTCATTTCATAATTAAGTCATTATTTTACAAATGCACCTTATATATATAGTATTAACTTGTTTTAATTCACTTTATGGGCCACAAATGTTATGAAGAAAGCCAGTCGTGTTATTTCGACATTTTTGGTATTTAAATATATACACACATTTACAAAATGTAACAGTATTAATGACTTAAATTTGGATTTATATTATACAAAATAAATTTTTAAAGGTGCATAACCACTTCATATATCTTGTCTAAAATGTAAAAGAAAGTAAAAGAAAAAATTTCGGAATATATTGTAAAGTTAAAACTTAGAATAATTTAAAACTTATTTAGTTACTCATAAAATAAAACATTCATAATTTAAAAAAAAATAAAATTTAACAATTTACAATTAACATATAACCAACAGAAATGTTTGATTTTCTTTTGTAGTCATAAAAAAGATTTTAAAAAAAAGCTTCACAGCAGTTTTGATATTCTTCTAAAAGCATACATTTCAATAAAGTTATGCAGTATAATTATAAGACACAAGGTACAAATTATACAAAACATTATTTAAAAGCTTATTCTGACTATTATTCATAAATAATTGCATGGTATATTATTATGATATTCAAACTATTATAAATAATGTGGCGTTAGAAATGAACAACTAAATATTTAACTATAAAAAATATAATTTATATTCCAGTAAAGTCGAGAAAACATTTAAAACCCTCATGGCACATATACATCACCTTCTTTCATTCGCATGTTTTCATTATTTTTCTAGAACTTTCAGTCTTTTTGCTTTCAGAACTTCATGCGACTGTTGAATTCGCAGTTTATCCAAATTTTGGAAATGTATTTTCATTTTTTTTTTTATCAATGAGCAAATCTAATTTTTATGCTACTGAAACCAAGGAACTTTGTCCATCATTGCAAACACATGTACCTAAATAGGCAACAATTTCTGCCAAATTATGGCCACATCCTACAACTTTTGGGCAAAACTTCCAAATTAATGAGTTGAGTGACTCATTAGAGTTTTGTGTTTTTTCACTTAAACACTTTTTCAGATAAGATCCTTGAAAACAAGCTTGATGACCTCCATCACAGTTTTGGGGATCGAATTCTTGTGCTTATATTCATGATTCTTATTATCACAAACTGTATTATTGTAACGACACCAAGAATTCGGACCTTTCGGACAGAACCAATGCATGGGTTCCATATCAGTGCTGCCTGAATGTGCCCAGATGGACGAAATAGCTTTCCTCATGCTTCTTACATCAGTATTGTTCTCACGGATGGCGTTACCATACTAAGTGGTCAGTTTATTGATTAAAATGTCCGTGAGTCTTTCTTTCCCACCAATTGTTTTTCCATCAGAAAGTTTTTTATTTCCCTGTAATGCTTTGAGTTTTCGTAGTCTGCTGTCCATCCTCTTTTGCACATGGCCAACACATTCGATTTCTTCTAATTGCACCCATATGTGTATTCATTTGACAGCGCAAGAAATGTTTTACTGTCTCCATCTCCTATATACCGCAAATATATGGCATTGTGCTTCTGTAGGGATCTGAGAAAAATGCGTTTCATACCATCTGCTTCCGGGAACCGGGTTGATTTTTTTTTAGAAACATGTTTATGTTTGTAAAAAACAAAAATGTTTACAAACATGTTTATGTTTGTAAAAAACAAAAATGTTTATAAACATGTTTATGTTTGACAACCACTGCAAGTAGGTGGGTCCAAATTTCAATCTTTTATATGAAACACATCCTTTGCAAAAAGACGACATCATCTCAATGTCAACAGCCTTGCCAGACTTCAAACCAACTAGTTTAGTTTTTTTTTTTTTTTTTTTTTTTGTTAACGTCACACTAGAAGCAACACGAGGGCTATTGATGACGGACTTTGTAATTTGGAGCCACGGTCAAGTTTCAGGACGACACCTGAGCTGGCACCCCCCTCTCCTAACATCCACACCATGCCAACGGGAGGACTTTGGGCCCGACAGATTTAACGTGCATCAGCCTCTGCTACACGGCGTTTCTTTGGCGGTCAAGGATCGAACTCGAGACTTAACGATAACCGCCGGCCACGAATCCGAAACCATAGCCACTAGTCTATCGAGGCCACTCGGAACCAACTAGAGTGCATGCACCAATCAATGACATATGCTCCCTCGTTTTCCAAGTACCATCACCACTAACTGTGAATGCATTTGGATTTTCAGTCAAAGATTTTTCTTCATAAACTGCTTTCTTCACGGAAGAAAAAGTCAGGTCTTTCATTGAGCTCAAAATTTTAGTGTTTATGCGATCGTAAGTCTTTTGTGATAAGGGGGAAGGCAAACTCATTACAGAACAAAAAGTTTGAAGAGGAGACAAACCTTCACATATGCTCCGCATAGCTAAAACAGATCTTCGGTTAATTTCTGGCACATTCTTTTTTTCACCAATCATACGACAACTTCGAAAGTTAGACGAATAATCATATCTAGAACACTGAACTTAAAATAGTGAATATAGTACATTTTTCGATTCTTCTGTCAAGATTAATGGAGATTGGCAATGCTTGCAAATGGAAGTATCATTAAAAACTTTAAAAATGCTGATATGTCAATCATGCGATATCCATTAAAATTTTCACATGTTTCTGTTTCTACATTTTCATAAGGAACAAAAGAAGCAGATAGTTTTTCAGATGAAGCGCTGACTTTTTTTTTTTCATTTCGTGCAAAAAACTTGCAACCATCAATATTTCTTTTTTGAAAAACTGATTTCCACAAAATGTTTTTAAGATCGTGTTTTGTTACCTTTTCTTTTATTACCCACAGTAATTACGCTAAATCTTGAAAGACAATAGGTTCAAATAGCTATAAATAAGTACATAAAATTCTGCTCAAAAATTCTCGCACACGTGTAGTTAAGCAAACCATGAAGAATGTAGAACACGGGGAAATTTAGTTGTTTCACTATTACACTGAAGAAAAAAATATTTATTAAGAACTGAGGCCAAATTAATTGCGAAAAATCTTAAAATTAAACTAAAGCGCAGGAATGCAAAACAAGAACTAAAGTGAGAGTGTCAACAGCCATGTTTATGACCACACCCATATTGGGGATTTCCTACTTTACAAGTTTTTTTTCCATCGATTACAAGCTCTAAATATCTACTTTCACAAGCGCACTGAGAATCACCCGTTTCGTCCAATTTACATGTCACTTTCACTCCACATTCTACGAATATAGAAGGAAAGAATACAATTAAATCTTCGTATAATCCTAAAAATATGAAATGTGTAGAAACCATAAAAAATTCTTTTTTCACTATTTTAACTTAATAAAATCCCATGATTAGGATTGTGAAACTATAAAGTATGGCAAATACGCATGCTGTTCAGATGCATTTTAGAAATTAATATTTTTTTTAAGAAAAGGCGCAGAAAATAGTGTTGAGACACATAACGGAATGCTCTACTTTTATTTCAAATACAATGAAAAGTAAATATGATGGTATCATAAATGAAGGAAAGAAATTAACTGTCATAAATCATAAATGTTCTCTATTTTCCACAGTTGTCGTTAGAGATTCGGTGACTTTCTTAACATAAATATTAGATTTTTAGTTTTTCGTATGATCGCGCAAAATATCTCAAAAGTAAGTAATATAAAAAAAAAAGACTTTCCTACCTTCGCAAGTTTTTTTTCCATCGATAATAAGCTCTAAATATCCATTTTCACAAGTGCACTGAGGATCACCGGTTTCGTCCAATTTACATGTCCCTTTCACTCCACAGTTACATTCTATGAATATATACAGAAATAATACATTTCAATCTTTGTATACTCCTAAAAATATGTAATGTGTAGAAACCAAAAAAAATAAATTATTTTTTCGCTTTCAAAGTATGGCAAATAAGCATGCTGTTCAAATGCATGTTAGGTATAAATATTTTTTTTAAAAAAAATGCGCAGAAAATAGTATTGAGACACATATCGGGATGTTCTACTTTTATTTCAATTATATTGCAAAATAAATATGATGGTATTATAAATGAAGGAAGGAATTTAATTGTCATAATTCTTACAATTACTCTCTAGTCCCCAACTAACTTTATTTGAGCCATAGATGCAAAATACACGCTTTAAAATGTGTATTTTATCTTTTGGAATTACTGGTTGGACACACAATCATTTTCGTCATGGAACCGAACGCTCGACTTGCGTATTCGTTCGGTCTCATACATACAGTTTTCGTCATAAAATAATTGATATTTGAATGAAACGAGTAGAATCGTTTCTGGAACATTCTTTATTGATGCATTTGGGCACTGTGTTTTCATTATGTATCTACGTTAAAATGAATCTTAAAGTTACAATATTAAAAGCATTCATTAACATCATTAAGCAATTACTGCCCTAACATTTATCATAAACTGATTTTTAAATTATTCGTACATTGAAGAAGAATAACGGAAACGAATAAGATTAATTACAGGATTTCTTTTGTAATTTATTCACACTGATAATTTCGTTAAAAAATGAGTCAGCTTGATTATGGATTAAGCAATTTATATGTCATTTTTCGTCCAGGTCTCAACTAGTTTTAAGGAACTTTGTTGACTTCCTAGATTAGTTGCTAATAAAAGAAAATATTTCTAACTTCAAATGAAATATTACATGTTCATTTCCTAAATTTATGAACCAATTTATACACGTCGATTATTATTTTATTCCTACTTTTACGTGTGTAGTAATTTGAATTTATTGTGTCACTACAGTTTAAAGAAATTACGAATTGCACTTACAAACATTTCTAAAACATTTAAAGACGTTTTTAAACCGGAGGTTTCATCTGATAATTTGAATCTTAAACAATTTTAGATTAGACAATTTTAACTGCGTTTAAATTAAACCTTAAACTTTATATTCTTTCATCGATTTAAAGTTAAAAATCTTCCTGAGCGAAAGTAATCAACAGATATGTCTCTGAATAAAATAAAATATAGTTTGAGACTGATTTATATACAGATAAATACTTTTAAAAAAATAAACTTCAGCATTTTAAATGTTCTCTATTAAACGATGCAATTTTGCTTAAAAGACAAATAACAAACCTAAATTGTAATGATATGTAAGGTTTTGAATCTTTCTTCTTTGGTTTTATAAAATTGAGTTATATTTTAAATATTTTGGTGAATTTTCTTAACATAACTATTAAATTTTTAGCATTTCGTATTTTTGTGCAAAATATCTCGAAAGTAAATAATATAAAAAATTGACTTTCCTACCTTTGCAAGTATTTTTTCCATCCACTAAATGCTCTAAGTAACCATTTTCACAAAAACAATGAGGATCCCCCTTTTCATCAAATGCACATGTCCCTTTCTCTCCACAGTTACATTCTGTGAATATTTAAAGAAAGAATACAATTCAAACTTTGTATACTCCTAAAAATATGTAACGTGTAGAAACCCCCAAAAAATCCTTTTTTTCTTCATTTTAATTTAATAAAATCCCATGATGGGTCTTGAAGCCATAATGTATGGCAAATATGCATTGTGTTCACATGCATATTAGAAATTAATATTTTTTTAAAAAAAATGCGTAGAAAATAGTGTTGAGAAACAAATCGGAATGTTCTCCTTTTATTTTGTATTACATTGCAATTTAAATATGATGGTATTATAAATGAAGGAAGAAAATTAAGTGCCATAATTCTTAAAATTACTCCCTTGTCCCCAACTGACGTTATTTGAGCCATAGATGCAAAATACACGTTTCAATATATGTATAATAATATTTGAAATTACTGGTTGGACAAACATTCATTTTCGTCATGGAACCGAACGCGCGACTTGCGTACTACTTCGGTCTCATACATACAGTTTTCATCATAAAATAATTGATATTTGAATAGAACGAGTAGAATCATTTTTGGAACATTCTTTTTTGATGCATGTTGACTTGGTTTTTTATTATGTATGTACGTTAAACTATTATATTAGACATATTATTATATTACAATTTACAGCAAATGAATTATGATTTAATTATAAATGATTAATTAATATCTTCTGACATAATTCTTAAATGATCTCTCTCGTCCACAGTGTACGCTACTTGATATTTACATGCAAAATTCGTTTCGAAATATGAATAATAATATTTAGAATTACAGGCCGTATACATATTCATTTTGGTTACGAACCTGAATACGCGGCTTCCGGCTTCTTCGATATCATTTGTACATTTTTCGTCAAAATCTTGATTGATTTTTTTTAAGAAGGGAATTGAATATTTTTTGAACATACCTTTTAGATGGATATCGCCTTTGCGCTTTACATTTCGTATCTAATATCGATGTAAAACGAATTTTAAGGTTATGTATGAAAAGCATTTATCAATATCTATAAAGATCTACCAATGTAGCAACTATCATACTTTAATGAGTGATTACCCCTTCCATTGAAGAGGAAAAACGAAAATAATAAGAGTATTTGTATAATATTTTGTAATTTATTTACTCTCATAATTTCGTTATAAAATGTGTCTTCTCGGTTTTTTTGTTATTGATATAAATAACTTTTTCTGATCCCCGCCTTGAATAGATTTTAGGTCCTGGCATTTTAGAATTGTTTCTAATACATGAATTTTTTTTAAAATTTCATTTGAATATTTCAAGTTCATTTCCGTATTTTTAGGAACGTATTGTTAGCACAGGTATGTATATTATACGGATTCTTTTACATGTGTATAATTTAGAAATTAACATCTCATGACCATTTTTATTAATTCCAAATAGCAATTACAAATATTTATTAAAAATTTTAAGGAATTTTTCCTACCTCCTTTTTTTGCATTTTTACTATACATGACATTTTAGATTAGACTATTTAAAATGTGTTTAAATTAAATCGAAAATGGTATACAGTTTTAATGATTTGAAGTTATAATTAAGGCTTGGCTAGCGTAATCAATAGGTTCGTCTTTGAAGTAAATTAAATAGGGTTTGAGATTGATTAATACTTAGATAAATTGTTTTTAAATATATCAGCTGTTTCAGATGATATGTAATAAGAAAAAGAATGAAAGAAGAATTTTACTTAAAGGGGGGGGAAGGGAAATTAAAATTTAACTGATATTTGATTCTTTAACGCTTATCTTTGTATCGAAAAAACTATTTTTGAAAATTATATAATTTACCAATGAAACAGAGCAAACAATTTAAACTTTTAACCAATAATATTCATATTTATTTACATCTTTTCGCATACTTTCATAAAATTTAAAGAAATTTTTAAGACGTTATTATTAAAAATAAATTGGACATATTTTCAAAATTAAGAAAATCTATATTATGCTTCACGCAGGATTCTAAAATTTATTGATGTATAAAATTTACAATAATAATGTTGCCTAGTAAATAAAATTCAATTTTAAAGTTATACACATTTTTCGAAAAATTTACAGAAAATTTAATACAATATTTAAAAATTGTATTAAATTTTCTGTATGGATGTATTAAATTTTCTCTTTGGATTGGGATAGATGGTTACTATTTTAGTAACCATCTAGCCCAATCCAAATACTTTTGGGCTGTATTTCCAAATCGATGAGTGGAGTGACTCATTTGCGTTTTGGGTTTTACCACCTAAACATCTTCGCAACAACTTTAAATGTGATAAATTCTTAAAAAACGGTTTAATTGCTTCAGAAACTACCTTCGGTAAGGTGTTCTTATGCTTAAATTCCTGGGCTTTGTTGTTAAGCACAGAAACATTGAATTTAAACCAACTGTCACTGCCTTTAGGGCATAACCAATGCTTCAGCTCTTCATCTGTACTAGATGTATGATCCCATACAGCTCAGATAGCTTGCCTCATCTCGCTGACATTTTGAGCATTGGCACGGATAGCATTACTATAATAGATTGCCAATTTTTTTATGACAGCATTCGTTAGGCGACTCTTTCCACTAATTGTTTTCTCTTCAGGCAGCTTCTTTTTCCCCCAACAACGCTTTTAATTTCCTCAAGTGGCTACCCATTCTCTTTTAGATATGTTCAACGCCCTTGATTTTATCAACTGTGACACTGTCATCATATGACCTTTTTTCAACAATAGACGAAAATGTTTTCGAATCGCCATCACCTATGTATTGTTGATACATCAAGCCATGTTTGCGCTCAGATCTGAGAAAAACTTTTTGCATTCCACTGACTTCCATTTCTGCAGCGGATCCGTAGTGGGTTTTTTTGCAAAAATTCTGGTGTTTAGCAAAATAAGCACTGTATTTGGACCCGAACTTTAGACCCTCGTATGAGTTGCAACCTTTGCAATGCGAAGACATGACTTCAATATCAAGGAATTTCCCACAATCAGCTCCAATCAGAGAGCACACTCCGACAAGAGATGTATGACCTCTTGTATTCCGTCCAATCACCACTAACTGCAATAGTCAATATTTTTTTTCTTGTTTCGCAGCTTTTTTCATTGATGCATTTGCCAGAGCCTCAATCACATCTGCTATCTTTGTATTTATTACATCATATGCCTTCTGAGACACTGGCTTTGGCAAACACATAATGATCAAAATGTCTCGAGTGAGGATAATCCTTGGCCTATTTATCTGATCTCTAATACAGATCCTCTATTAATCTCTGGTACACTTTTTGTCTCCAATCAGTTCACAGGAATTTACAACTTATTAGGAATGTTGATGACAATCCTATCGTAGATTTCTCACTAATGTTTACTTCCCCTTTGCCCACAGTGCAATGCATATATATTTCCAATTCTGGAAACATTAAATTATTATCAATTAATCTATAGCCCAGAAATCCGTGACAAATATCTTTTTCTAATGATTGTGAAACAGTATTTACACTAGGTAACTTCTTAGCATAGATACTTTCATTAGGCACAATATCTTCAAACACAGTTCTGTCAAATTCAGACTTGGATTTCTTCAAATATTTATTGCATTGAAATCGTTTCTTTTTTGGTCTCTGTCCAGACGATCGTTTTATCAAAAGATTATCCTTATCAAAACACTTATTGAGAGATGTCTAATTACAAATAGTTTTTTTGTTTTATTGTTTCGTGGGACAAAAATGCAACAATGACTATTATCCCCTTTTTCATAGATTCTTTTAATTCAAGAAATATCAAAACATTTCATCTTAATCACGAAGAAATTTGACAGCAAAAGTAAATAAACAAATGTATAAAAAGAAAAGTTAAAAGTTGAGTTGCTACGAAGCAACTTATTCCCAAGTCTATTTTGATATAAAATAAGGCTGTTTTACTAAAAATATTCAGCAAAAGAAAATAATGCATAGAACATTATGAAAGCTTAAAAAAGTGAGAGTGGCAAAAGCAGGTTTTTGTTTAATTTACACTAGGATTGTTTAAATTATTCTCGAGAAATCTGGAAGTTTTCAAAGTATCGATATAATTTTAATACAAAATATTCAGAACAGATGAGGCTTTAACATATAATTTTTACAAATATCAAAAATTTCGAGGTTTAAGGATCTTGAGACTCCTTAAATCGTTTACATGTTCAGTGAGATAAAATGGAAAAAGTAAGTAAAAAAATTAAAAGAATTTTCTTAACATAAGTATTACATTTATTGTGTGCGTGGCTTCTAGCTAAATCGATATCATTTACATATTTTTCGTCATGATCTTGATGAATTGTTTAAAAAAAATAATTGAATTATTTTCTGAACATTCTTTTTTGATCGATATCGACTTTGCGTTATTCATTTTGTATCTAATAACTATGTAAAATGAATTATGTTAAGTATATATATACATCTTTCATTAATATCTTTAAATAATTACTGCTATCATATTTGCTGAAAGAGTAACACATCCATTTAAAAAGAAAAATGGAAAGGTATAAGATTGTTTGCAGGTTATTTTGTAATTTATTCCTTCATATAATTTTGTAATAAAATGCGTCTTCACGGTTATTTTGTTCTTGATATTAATATCTTTTTCTGATTCCGCAACGAATATATTTTAAGGTCCTGAAATGCTATTATTGTTCATCATATATATAACCATTTTTAAATTCAATTAAACATTTCAAGTTCATTTCCCGTCTTATGAATGTATTGCTGGCACAACAATATATCTTATACTGATCATTTCCCATATGTATTAATTTGAATTTAACGTCTTAATACAGTTTTTTAAATTCCTAATACCAATTACTAATATTTCATATAATTGATAAGGAATTTTTCCTACCTTATTTTTTCGCACAATTATTATCTAAGACTGTTTTAGACTACGCAATCTGAAATGAGTTTAAAATAAATAAAAAATGGTATAATCTTTTAAAGATTTCAATTTTTCTGTATAAATTATCAGCATTTTCAGATAATCTGTAATATAAAAAGGAATAATCAAAGATATTTTGCTTAAAGTTAACGTCTCATGACAGCTTTTAAAAATTCCTAATAGCAATTACAAATATTTATTCAAATTATTAAGGAACTTCTCCTACCTATTGTTTTGGCAAAATTAATATTTATACCAGTACTAAATTAGACTATATAAGAAAAACAATAATGGATAGAAAAATATGGAATGACCTATAAAATTGGGGAATTTTAATTTATTTAACTTTTAATTTAAATATACATATATATTTTAAATTTGTGGGTTTTTTAATAAAATTTTCGCTCTCTTTTTACTCGAAAAATAGGGTATCTCCATAACAATCAGCCTAAATTAAATGAAATTTGTTACAAATATTTCAAAAAACCCTCAGAGTATTAAAAACCACTGATTTAGATATAGTTAAATTTAATCATTATATACGGTCACTTTCGGATTAAAACATTAATCAATTTTGACAAATATTAAAATGAGAACTACAAATGCTCATGCTAAAATCATTAATGTGAACTTCGAATGCTTATGTAATATTTTTTTTTAATTATTTCTTAACATGCAGTGTGTGGTACTTCATAGAGATTATTTAGTATATATGGTTCCCTAAATGGGTATTATTATATTTTGGAACGTTGGTATTTTTTGTAATTTTTTGAATTTCTAAATAGACTAAGGGAATGTTGAAGTATAAGCTACGACATTATAATAACATTAACACAATAATCTTACAATTGTATTCATATTTATTTATTTCGAAGAAAACTAAATTATTTGGTGCACATAAATATTCTGGCCATATCAAAACAATATAGCAATTTCAAGAAAATATGAGTCCATATTCATTAATATCTTTTTTCAATAACTATCGATTTCAAAACATTTTGTACAGAAATAAACATAAACAGTGTTTTAAATAACTCAAACTCTAACATTTATACAGATACTTATTCTGTACTCAAAAAAGTTGATTGTTTCAAAGCCATTTTATATCACAAAAGAATGGATATTAAAAGTTTTGCTACAACTGTTAGTAAATTTACATTTTCATTTAATTATATATAATCTATAAAAAAATATTAGTTCTCCTGATATTTATTGAAAGCATACTATGTATAGATATATTTAATTTATGAAAGATACAAAAATATTATATAGGTTGTTTTTATATTTGTTTCAAACTTAACGCAGCTAAAGTGCAATATATTAAAAATAAGAGGGTAAGTAGATAATATTAATTTTTTATTAAAAGTAACTTACGACACAAAAAATGAATTGCGAAAAATAGAATATCGAATAAATTTGAAATAACTATTTTCAGATACTATCAGAAAAATTTAATTATTTAATCAAAACACTTTTATGATAAGCAGAGAGCGGGACTTTTACATTATTTCTTTGCATACTTCATCTTGCTGTCAAGACATACTCCATAATTTGGCAAAAATAGCTAGTTAACGTTGCAATCAGCTTTACGAAATTCGAAAATTAACACTTTTTTTTATAATTCTCATTTACTTATTTGTAGGAAAATTGATTTTACCAAATAAATAGCACTGTCAATAGATGGTAGTCCAAATAAAAATTGGGAATATGTAAGGGATGATGAAAATGATGACTTTCTAAACACACATATATCCATTCCCATCCAGATCCTTTCATGTTAAAATATTTATTAATTTTCTTCACAAAGAAAAAACGATACTGAGTAATTGAAAGTATTCAAGTACCACAGGAAAACAGAATGAACCCATAACAAAACATTTTTAAGTCATATTAAACTTAATGAAGCAAATGAAAAATATATTACCATTGAGAAAAATTTTAGTGCCAATCTCGATTTTAATAAATGATGAAAATTATATCAACACATTTTATTTTAAATTATTAAAATAATGTAACATGAAAAATAAGAAATATGTTCAATACTAACCTTCTTTCCTTATAATTTCTCTAGAATAAAGCTCATGAAACTTTGAGCTGTTGCTTATTTCATAAACCAAGACCTTAAGTTCTTCGGAAGATATTTTATTGACTGGTAGAGCATGTATTTCTAATCGAAATAAAATACTTGAACAGAAAATTAATAAGAAAGTAAGGAATTCCATTTTTGTATCAGAATATGAATGCAGTGTCACCGTGACTACTTTTTTTGATGAATTTGAGAAAATTTGGTTGACTTATATTAAATTTACTATCACACTAATCGCTAGCATTATCTGTTTCTTATCAATGTTCTGTTTGTGATAAAATTTCTGTTTAGCTTTCTCAGCTCACTTTTTCTTACCTAAACATACCTTTTCTTATTTAGTTAGATTTTATATTTATATTTAGAAGAATGTGGAAGTCAAAGTAAAAAGGGTTTTTTGATAATTTTCTAATTTTTCTCTGATATGTTATAATTACATTATAAATTTGGCTTAAGTAGGGTTATGCTGAAATGAATAAAGGTTGCAACACTTTCATTGAAATAAAGAATTGTTATAAATTTTATGGCTTAAAAAGGGCAGAATAACCTTTTTATATGTGTATTTAAAACTATTTAAGGCTCAAGTATTAACTTTAGAAAAATATTTAGTTTCCAATCACTGTAACGTTATGTGAATTAATTTTTTTAAGAATAGTCTAAGAAAAATACCAAAGGACATAGTACAGCTTGTGTTAAGAACACTCATCACTAGAAATTAAATACATTCTTGGAACAACTCTAAATATTATTTAGATTTCTGTGATTTTCTAAGGTTTCTTACTGAGGTTTACAAACGATGTTTGTAAGGTTAAATTCCTTTATACGATTCCCATTTTTCTGACATACTTTCGTATTCGTTTACTTTTTTAAGTTCCCAAAAATTCTCTCGGTCATGTAACATAAAACAACGGACTATCAGCTCTGAAACAAATTAGTGGTATTCTTTCAGAGATAAAGCTTTAAACCACGAAAGAAACTCTGTAACTATGAGAATCAATTCCACTGCAGAGCTCTTCAGAAAGTTCTTCTACGAAAAGAAATACCTGTATAAATTTGAAAAATGTGAAGTTCGAAGATGTCCTTCCTGTTATATCACTGATGGTCGAAAAATCAGTTTTTAAGGTTACCAAGAACTTTCGACATGGAAACAAGAGCTTACATTATAACAAATTCAAATAACACTCGATTTTTACTGAAATGCAAAAAAAAAAAATATATTTTATCATTGAGACATGCGAATACTTATATATATATATATATATATATATATATATATATATATATATATACAACCTCTGACAATAAAGTTCGATGAATGAAGTCAGAACGGCCGATTTGGCAACGCTGGCGAAACAAAACTCTTCGCCTACGTAGTGGCAGGTTTTGACCATCTGACCTTACCGTTATTCAGGTCAGCGTCGTTTGTGTTCTGTGTAAGGCTTGTTTTACAAAGTGCTTGTTTAGTGCGTTGGTTCTTAACTGAGGACAGAAAAATGGACGAACAAAAGATCAATTTAAAGTTTTGTTTTAATCTTGGCAAGACACCGAAAGAAACTCATGCGATGCTGGTACGTGTTTATGAAGATCAAGCACTGTCCATGAAGCGTGACATCCTTCAGTGACGAAAACATTCAAAAGTGAGGAAATTACCCACGAATGATCGTCAGTTAACTGCGCGCATGGTAGTTGATGAACTGCAGATTAACCGTGAATCCGTGCGACAAATCGTTAGCCAGAATTTAGGGATGAGAAAAGTGCCACATCACTTGACTGAAGATCAGAAGCAGGCACGTTTAGAGGCTTAACTGGATTTTGTCGAAACGGTGGATGAGACATCAAATTTCCTGAACTGTGTTGTCACTGAGGATGAGTCCTGGTGTCTCAGGGACGACCCTAAAATGAAACGGCAAAGCATCGAATGACGTTTCCCTGCATCACCTCGTTGGATAAAGGTCAGAGCAGAAAAATCACTCATCAAAACGATGCTTATCACCTTTATTGATAGTCAAGGCATTAATCAGAAGGAATTTCTACCTGACGGAACGATGATGAATGCTGCAAGGTACATTGAAATTTCGAACTGTTTCATGAAACGTCTACGCAGGGTACGATCCCAGTACGCACGACAAGATTCATGGTTTTTTGTTCTCGACAATTCTCGTCCTCAAACAGCCAATAACGTCAAACAGTTCTTGGTAAAAAAAAGGGAGGGCAGGGGGCAAATTGGACATCCACCATACTCGCCAGATCTCAATCTTCCAGACTTATTCCCATTCCAACGACTCAAACTCCCTTGAATGGAAAGATATTTGACGAAATTCCTGACATCCAACGAAACGTGACGAGGCTTTTGAAGTCCATCGCAAAAGAAGACTTCTTGCAAAGTTTCCAGGACATGTATAGCAGATCTCAGCGGTGCATTGTCATGGGAGGTGACTATTTCGAAGGACAGTAAGGTAACTTTCCTTAATATTTCATCTAAGTTAATATTATGGGACTATTCACCGAATTTTGTTGTCAGAGGTATATATATATATATATGTGTGTGTGTGCGTGTGTGTGTGTGTGTTTGTGTGTGTGTGTGTGTGTGCGAGTATGTATGTATATGTATATAGGTTTATACGAGGAAAATTAGATTTAGAAACATAAATAAGTAACTATGTATTAACGATTAATAATCGATACCAGTGCATTTATATCTATAAATTGTATACGTATTCTTAAGTATATCTTCCAAAATATCTACTGTATTTAAAGCTAAAAAAATTTAAAGAGTACTTGCAAATATAACATTTTAGGCCCTGCATATAATTTTCATTTCAAAATTTCAATTTATAACATTTTAAAAGAATTAGTTTTGTGATTTCAGTTTCTCATAAATTTTATGCAAATATTACGCAACACATAAACTTTGTGAGTGTATATAAAAAATATGTTCAGTGTATAAGAAAATAAATGTTTTTAGTCTTAAATTTCTAGAATAAAAGTACTTGATTTATTTGTAGCACGTAAAAAATTGTTTTTGAATCAATCTTTTATTTAAAGATGGATTTAAAGGTATAAAATATTTTTAATGCAAAATTATGCATAATGTATATACACTTGAGGTTTTAATACTTCAATTAATTTCATACATAAGCAAATAGCAACGGTAATTAACTTATTTGTAAAATCCTACGTACTTTAATTAAAAACCTTAAAATTTGTAAGTTATGTAATATTTTATTTTTAGAAATTTTATTTTGATATTTATTCCATCTTTAAACAAAAGCTTGTTATATATGTATAAAATTTATTAATCATATTTTCAGAAACATTTGGAAGAAATACCTCTTTGTTAATTAGCGTTGTGTCACAAAGTTTAGCTCGTTATCGATAAATAAACTTTAATCGCTTAAATTAAAAATTTATTCTGAAATATATTATGACTTTTCTAGAATTTTACGGTAGTACATAAGTGTTAATCAAAATTACACTTCATTATTCTGAATAATCAGCGTAATTAAAAATTTTGACTTTTGAACACGATTTTTTTCGTAATTATGGACTTCCGCTACACCTTAAGTTTTCTTACTGTAGTATGTATTTACAACGAATAAAACCTAGAGTGACCATAAAGGCTATTTAGAAACATATTTAAGATATTTAGGCATTAAATTACGTTTTAGGCAATTACCATTAGTTGAATTATTGTGTGTGTGAACAAGGTTTTAACAGATCTTCTAACTCAAACATATATTTTATGGCAGAAACAAATGTCTGAAATCTTTATATATGTACAATATGTAATTGGAACTAAATGGTAGAGGGCATATCCTTGCGGACGCAATAAAACACTGGATTGTGATACGGTTCAGCCCCACCAATTGACGAAATATTTTGTTGATGATAATTCGCTAAATGTGGAAATCCTCGTTTTTCTAGTTGAACTTAGAAGTTATACACGGCAACCATAAGAGATTTAATCAATTCTCCAACAGAGTAAATTCACAAACAACTAGCGCCTCGTTCAAAATCACGTGATTTCCACATAAACAAATCTGCGTGGTCTACATTAACATTAGAACTCCCTATATGCTAGCAGTATACATTTTGTACTTCCCATTTATTTCCATTAATATATTTAATATTATCATCTTTCTTGCATTATTCAATTATACAAATTCGGCAGAAAATAATCTGAATATATTTTTATGTATCTTATGTCTTTTTATCGTTTAATTGTGTTGTTAAAATTTCTCTTTCACCAAGTTAAGTTTTTTCTTACTTACTTCTGGCGTTGGTTTACTTTCTTTTTATATGAGCTTTAAATTATATTCTGCTTTTAAAAAGATACATTTTAAATTAAGATTATTGAGTTATTTTCACCTTTTTGTTTTGATTAACATTATTTTGTAATTCAAAATAGATTTTTGATTTGTAAATAATGTTATGTATCATAAGATAATCGGTTGATTATAACACGTTAAAAATAAATGTCCCAATATTTATTCTTGCATTGTAATTATTCTAAACTGTCTGAAAAAATATGAATTATTAAATTATAACTAAGCATTTCTGAATTATAGTATCCTTATGAAAAACAATTTTATCTATCAACCTGATTCTGTTTAAAAAATAAAGCAGCATAGAATTTAAATTTAGATAAAATAACTTTCTCTTTTAATCATGGTACATAATTAATCTGCAAAAGTTATATAACGATTTATGATATAACTGTTATAATGTTGTACTTTGAACCATAGTTTTAATTTTAAATTTGTGTTAAATTTATTTTGAAACAGAGTTAATTTGGTCAAAAGTTGATTAGAATGTCTTAAAAAATGAATTAAAAATATTCAAGAAAATAAATGTGAATATATGAATTCCATACAAAATTTCAAATTTAATAAAGATTTCCTCCAAATTTCAGTATCATAGAGTAAAGCATGGATTGTTAATGGCCTTAGAAATTTTGATAAATTACTGTGGTGAGACATTTAATTTGATATTACTGAAATCTTTCTTTAAAAAAAGTTCAATGATATCCTTTCCTTCCGTCTCTATCTGTCTTGTTTTTTTATCATTTCATGATGCCTCACGCATTGCACTCTGCCTTTTTTCTGTTTTAGTTCCGACCTCGAGTTGTATGGTGATTTGTGCCAATGTAGCTTTTCCTCTATCACTTCCTAAAGAATGCACCATTAGCTCAGGCGTAATTTCTCTCTCTATGTATATATATATATATATATATATATATATATATATGTGTGTGTGTGTGTGTGTGTGTGTGTATATATATGTGTGTGTGTGTATATATATATATATGTGTGTGTGTATATATATATATATATTTACACACACATATATATACACACAAGGGATGTTCAAATGAAAAGGTATGAAAAGTCGTAACAGTGTAATCGTTAACATATTTGCCTATGCCGCTATGGGAGAAAGTAGCGAGACACCTAAAGATACAAATGAAGTCTCTGGCGTAGATTGGAGAATGCGTGGGCACCCACATGCGCAGGAGAGAGCAGAGGCTATCATAGGTAGCGCCCTCAAATTGACTTGGCAGTGCATGTGATTACATGATGGCAAAATTTGACGATTGAGGAGCAGCGAGTCGTTATCCGACTTCTGACAATGGAAGGTGTTGAACCGGCCGTTATTTATCGCCAAAAGGTAGCCGTATACAGGGAAGACTGTGTGTACGACAAGTCAAGGAGAAAATGGAGTTCCCGTTTTCGTGCAGGCTGTGTGAGTTTGTTTGATGACCTTAGACCAGGCCAGGCAGATATAGTCAACATGGTTGACCTCATTGACAACTCTGAAAAAAAAATCTGAAAGTGAAGCGTTTGAACTCGGACGACAAACTCATGGACACTTTGAAAGACGGAGTCTCGTTACGGCCACAGGAATTCTGGGAAGAAGGAATCCTTCGGCTCGTTAATCAATGGGGTAATTGTGCTGAGGCTTATGTGTCCACTTTGAATAAAGTCTTCATTTATATCCACAGTGTCGTTTCGTACCTTTTCATTTGAGCACCCGTGAGGAAATATATATATATATATATATATATATATATATATATATATATATATATA
>BMAW01009130.1:0-14310 GCA_019974015.1 Nephila pilipes | reverse complement strand
CAGTGTGTGTGTGTGTGTATGTGTAAGAATTTACATTTTGAGAACCCCATAACACTAGATGGTGCCACGAGATGGAGCTCTACTTTGTGACTTATCCAAGGTTTACCGAGTAAGCAGCAGATGGAAGAGAGTGCCATTCAAGAGAAAGATGTGCGGTTGATACTCTTTTAATATTATAATAACCAATAGCTCTATTTAACTTAGTAAATACTGTACAAAAATGCAGCTTTAATTAAATGCCAACTTCAAGAAATCCGCTTTTGTTATTGAATCAGAAAAACCCAAGACATCTTTAAACGAGCCATGTACCCCATTTCTGTAGTTAGTACTCTACATATATTTTTGACTAAAATTTTGTTATGTTGTACAGCAATACGTAACTGAACGAAACAATACATATATATATATATATATATATATATATATATATATATATATAAATTCGTGAGTGTCTGTGTAAAGAATTCTGTTACTTGACGTATTAAAACTTAATAGTGGTTGTTGTGATAGTAATATAATAATTTCTTCGAAAGAGTTCAACCTTATACCTCTTGCAAATTAGCGTGGTATAAGGCATTTTACATCGGAACATAATACTACAAGCAAGACGAATCACGATATCGAAAACACACGGTCTTCTGAAACAAGAAGCAAGGCGAAAAAAGTAAAAGAGAACTACCACTGGCTAATGTCGGTTTAAATACCCATGAAAACGGAAAAGTCCCGAAATTTTGATTCGGTTACAATAAATAGGGACTTGGGATAGAATCCCCGCAACATGACGTATACTGTCACCTTTGCCAAGCGAAGGTGACAGTTGCAGTAAAAATGCGATTGAAAGTTAGTTAGTAGAATTAATTAGATAATAAAAACAGAATGTAAAAAAAAAGAAAAGAAAAAAGAAATCTTTTAAGAAGGTGATGTCGGGTTTTCATCGTATATATAAGAATATGATCCTTGGCCGCCCCTTTTTTAGCACTTTCGTATTAAATCATTTCACTTACCCAGAGAAATGATTCTCAAACCTTAAATATTTAGAAATTAACATGCCTTTTGATTTTAATTTAATTTCTCTTTAAATCATCTACGGAGGGCAAGAAATTGTATTGAAATACTTTTTTCTTGTATATAGAAAAAATATTTTTAGATGAATTTGTGATTTCATAATATTGTGATATCGTGCAATTTGTTAAGCAATGAAAGATAAATAATGAATGTATGAAAAATTTCATCAAAATTGTTTGAAGGAGAATTTATGAGTTCAATTATTAATTTTTTTTTAGTTTTAATTGATTCTTGTTAATTTTTTTTCTCTATAGTATTATAGTTTCAGATAACTTTGAAGATTTCTCAGGTCCCTTTCTCAAACTTGATATACACCATATGTTACAAAATTTTCACCTTTTGCGATTGTGGGTTTTTATTAACGTCTCACTGAGAAGCAACGCGAGGGTCTTTGTCTACGTACCTCGCAATTTCGAATTTTGTCCTTATGACGAGAAGGGAACCAGAACTGGAAACTGCCCTTTCAGATTTTCCCAGACCACCATTGGGAGGACTTAGACCTCACCAGGATTAACGTACAAAAAGGGTGTTTGGTAGAATCCGATCTTGAACCCGTGACTCCACGAAAATAAGATCAGTAAATTAGCGACCATGTCTATTAGACTATTCTGGGCTAACTACTATATGAAATTTTATCTATACTAAGTTTTATCCAAAGTTTGGTTTGCTTAATGAAGAAATAACAGAGAAGGATAATTTTCATTTCGAGTGAGCAATGATATTGAGAGTGGTGTGTGTAGAATGGCAATGCCCTACAAGATCAATAGCAAAACAAAATATTTCTTCTTCTTCGTGGATACCTCAATCAATATAGTATTTGATCGTGTGTTAAAAAGCAATATCCTGACTTTTTCCTACTGGATTTTGACGATATTTTTGATACAAGTAGGATATTGAATACACTGATCCTGGATATTTCTGGAAACAAAAATATATGATATTGAATGGTGAGAAAACAATGAAAGTATAAATATTTTTTCTCTAATAATCAACTGACAAGAGGGTTTTTCGAAGATGAACAAAAAAGTAAATATTTTTACTAAGAAAAATAAATGGGAAATTCCTTTTTCAACATAATTTAATCTCTCAATAATAAATTCTAAAAACTATTTTAATGTCAATATTTAATATACTTTGAATTTATCAATTTAACATATTTTTAAATAATGCTTGGAAATAAATAAAGTTCAAAGAAGAAAATTGTAGAAAGCAGGGGAATGATTGAAGTTCATGTGAAAAAATTAATGATAATTTACTCTGAAGCTTAACTGTCTAAAATCAAATCTTATTACTGGAAACTCATACGAATACTGCATCTTGCTGTTCTAAGAAAAAAACGTTATAGCATTGACAATTCATCTGAAAACCATTTGATGATACATTTCTTCTTTTCAAAAAATAATGTGATTTTAGCTACAGTAAAACAATTAAAACCTTCCAAATAAATTTCACTTTTTGCATACAATGTGTAGATGAAATGCACTATTTATCGAGGTAATAAATGTACACACGATTAGTATTATGAAACAATATTATATAAAAATCTTTATACTGTTTCACAATTCAAGAAAACATTGTGTCAAAGGTATTAATTTCAGAATTTATAAGATTTTTTATAGCAAAAAATTAACTCCTTAGCACATGAATTTTTCTTTTAGTTGGATATAACTAATTTTCCAATTCAAAATTTAAATTAATTTTAAATATTTACCATAATCTGCGTGATATATTTTTTGATAACCGTATAATTTAATTCCAATTTCTAAGGAGTCAATTTCTTTATTAAAAAGGCATTCAGTGTAAAAAATATATTATAAAATATTTAATGAATTCAAATAGTAATAAAACTATCTTCAAGAAAACTAATTTCAGTGAGTAAAAAAGAATAGTAATACAATTAAAAAAAACTTTTATAAATTACTTATGATGAAGTTTAATTTCTTATAAAATATTGGTTTTGAAGAAATTAGTCTTAATTTTAAAAAATCATACTTATGTATGAAATTAGCAAACAATTCTATTTCTAGTGTTAAGTTTCAAAACAAAATTGTATCATGTGTGCAATTAATTGATGGAAGGATTGTTTTCAAATTTTTATAAGGTAGACAGAGGATTACCATATACGTACTTCATCGCACCCCCTCGCTTTGTCTCTAATTTCAAAATATATCGAATCATTTTATTCATATATAGTAGAAAGTCAATAAATCCCATCTAAGTCATCTGGATACACCACAAATAGTTTCGAATTTTAGCAAACAAAAACCAGAAAAAACAAATTTTCTCTGCCAAATGCTGGTTAGAATAATAATTCAATATTTGTTTTATTTTTATTACGTTTTTTCTTGGACTTTGAAGTATGGCGCCATATTTGTTGATGCAGAAGTATCAGGAAAATTAATTCATTTTCAAGAATTGTTTTATTAAGTCTCTTTTTTTTTTGTTAATCGACAGTTTTTCAATGTATAATATGAACCTATTAAATTTAATATCTTATTCAGTTGAATGACATTAGCTTTAATATGTATGTTATCATTAAATAATGGATAATTTTAATAATAAACTGACCTTTCTGAAATCCACAAAACTCAAGTCACTGTCATCTGACTCTTCTCTATCAACATTAAAACTTTCTCGTTCTTCATCATCTTGCCCTTCGAAAACGGAAGTGAATATGATTTCGAAAGAGAGAGAAAAATCTTTAACTTCATTATACAAGATGCACTCGATTTTTCAAAAGCATTTTTTAGAAAACAAAACATGTGCATCTTATACATCATAAACTACGGTTTTTTTACAAACCTGTAAGAATTTTACAATACGTGTGTATTGTAGAATTCTTAAGTTTAATTCTTAATTCTACATAGACAAGAATAATGAACAATTAAGATGAACTGAATGAAATAAATTTGAAAATTTGAGTATTTAATTTTAATACATAGAGTTAAATTAACATTAACAATACTAATTACAGAATCAACTATTAGTGCTTCTTAGAATTAGAGACAAATTAAGAAAATATATGTTTATAGATTTAAGAAAGTATAAACGATAATTCATCATCTTCATTCTTCATATAAAACAGCAAATTACCTCGAAATTAAAATAAAAAATATTAGATCGATAACTGCTATGGATTATAGCTATAGTTATGTGTTTTCCGCAAAGTTTAATCAATACGTCGTATAACTATTTTGATAGTTTCGGTGATTAAGAAACCGTAGACGTTTAATTTATTTTTCTATGGTCGATATCATGCAACAGCGATAATGTGTTTCAATCTAAATATCAAAACTATTGAAGCATTAAGTAGTTATTTATATTGTTACGGCTATATAAAGTTATAAATAATAAAATTATAAAAGTTATAGTTAGTAACAATATTCTAGCAACATGATTTATTCTTTCTCGATGAAGTCAAATGAGAATATATAGTATTAACATAATGTGATAAGATTTTTTTATTTTATTTTGATTAATACTATCTTCAGATTCTATTTTCTTTTTTGATGTCGCTGATAATGTTTCTGATTGGAAAACTCTTGGTCAACATTCCGATTGGAAATGAATACGAATATCAAAAAAGAGGAATATTATAATACATCTCAAAAGATGAAAGAACAAAGTGTGTACTTCAGAAGTTAAAATAAAACCATATCAACAGTAAAGTAATAATTAAAATTTAATTGCATGAAAAACATTAAACACCGAAATTAAACATTAATAGCAAAATTACTAAAATCTACTATTTCTTAAGAATCACTTTTTCTGCATTACATTCATATATGTTTGAATCTTCTTTTACTTTCATCCATTTAATTGCCACGATGACATAATGGTCACGGTATCGAATTCGTGAGTGACGCTATTACTGTTGAGTTATGTGTTCGAATCCTGTTTACACAAAACACCTGCATTGTAGTAGGGTTGTTGCACGTTCAATTTGTCTAGGCTTCATGTGTTCTTGTTGGTATGGCTGGAAAAGAACATGCCAGCATAAGTGTCGTCATCTTCACCTTTGTCCTTAATTTAAAAGTACTAATTCAATCTTCAAAAGAATTGTCTTCTCAGTGCTATATTGGTAATCAAACAACCAATCATTCAAAAAAATGCATCCCTTAACAGTCCCTACACGGAATTTTGAACCATTCTATAAAAACACACATGTATACGCATATATATATATATATATATATATACAGAGATAATATTTCATATTGCTTCTTTCTAAGTAAGTGTATGTGTGTTTGAATTAATCTCTCGATAAATAAATGGAACTTTTCCTCGAGATACAAAACAACCTTTTCACTGAATCACTAGTCTGAGGGTAGTATCGAAACCCCTCTTTAAATTACTGAACTCGTTCTTTAAGGGTATAAAAGCCGTAATTAACATTTAACTGCTCCTTTCCTTATGCTTACTATTGCTGAGTGAGTCATGTAATCTCACGTACTTTATTTCATCAGAGTTTTGAATAATAAATACATAACATGTTCCTGAATCGTCCAATAAAATCGAATATTCATCACGAGTGTATTATTTTCATGAATGTCAATATCAATAATAATATCAACAATATGCATATATATATATATATATATATATATATATATATATATATAATTTTGAATTTTACATTAAATTGAATGAGAAATTTTTTTTTAATTCATAAGTAATCTAAGAAGTTATTTAAATGTTAAAATTATAATGTTGTAAAATCACTTTTGAACATTAAGAATAAAAACTTAAACGAAACTATAAATAGAAAGATAAAAAATAGAAACAGAAAAGGAAACACAATACAATAAAAAATTTCACTAAAAATTTTAAAATCCAAAAGGAAATAAATTAAAAGTTAAACAAGAATGAGATATATCTATAAAAATATATATGCATTGAAAAAATTTAAAAATCAAGAATTTGTTGAAATAAAATAGGAAATTTAGAAAACATTTCATCTAAATTTGTAACAAGCTTAATATGTTAAGAAGGGATATTCTAGAATTATTGGCAAAACTATCCCCATCAACAAAATATTTTATTAAAAAAATGTTCATAAAATTAAAAATACAGATTAAAAAGAATCCAGAAGCTAAATTCAGTACCTTAAATTAAATTTAAAGAAGGTTACACACAAACATATAGACATATATTATCTATATATCTACATACATACACAAACACAAATATATATATATATAACTGCCTCCATTCTTCAAGTTGGAAAAAGTCAACCTGAACCTCAGGTAATCTCTAGAAGTAAATATGTATATTAGTGTGAAACAAAGTGAGCGTAGGATGACTCATATGACAATATTACTTTCTTCTAAGCACCTTTTGACCGGTCTGTTTCGTATGTTCACAACATCATTTGAGACGACATTTTGCATTCACGTCTGTGAAATTTGGGCTGTTAATTGCTCTTTTTCTGTAGATTTGCTGTTTTGGCAGCTCTTTATCTAACGACAGTCGTTGTTACAATAATTTGCAGATGTTTTTTCAGCCCCTTTGGATGCAACCGACATTTTGTTTTTGGATGCAGAATCCGATTGAATATCCCATGGTCTCTTAAAGTCAGCTTTCCCTTTCATCCACTGGTGAGTATGGTGGATGCTTTTTTTTTTTTTTTTTCATAGTATGGTATATGCTTTCAGGAATTTTAGGGCCGTATCTTGAGAAAAACTCTTAGCTCAGCAGTTATTGTTTCAGATAATCCTACAAGGTGTAATCCAACAATCTGCCATCTCTAAAATTCTGTAAGATCCGACGTCTCATTCGAATTAGAAGAAACAAGAAATTCCTTAGCTTCCTAATAACTTGCAGATAGTAGACAGTATATATTTATTATTTTCATATGGCAAATATGGGGGACCTTACTTTTGAATAGTTAATATAAAATTCGTTTTTTCATTAACACTACACACACTCATATTGATAGGTGTTTCCATTATTTTGTTAAACAACTGTATATATAAAGTTAATATTACAGCATGCAACTCAATAAAAAAAGATTTTAAAAAGTTTGAAAGACATGTGAAATAAGCAATAATTTTATAGTATAGTTGAGGAAGCTATTATATATTTATTTATAAAAATATAGAGTAATTAAGATATTTTGACATTATTTAGTAATTTTTACCTCATATATTTTACTGAGACAATAAGAATGATGCGGCTTTATTCTATGTAGTAGAAGAATGTATTTTGGTTTTAGAACTATTAAGCATTGTTATTATATCTGTGTATTCAGTATATTAATTTAAAGTTATTTATTTTGAAGTGATTCTCTATTTCATTTATATTGCAATAAAACGAATGAAAGTAATGTATTAGATATGAAATTAAAAACTATTCTGAAACCATATCTTTTCATCAGAGTCTTAAGAAAATTTTAATGCAGTATTCTTGCAGTAAAGAATTACGCAGTTTGATCAATTGTAATATTCATTGAAAAACTATATCAATATAAAAAGCCATTTTTAAAATTAAATAATATTTTATTATTCGCTACTCGTATAATTATTATGAATACAACAATTTATGAACTGCACGTATATTGAATTTGAACAATTAGTGTATTAAATTACATTAACATTTTAGAAGCATACCGAAACACATAATGATTTTAGAAACTATATTTAAATGATTAAAATATTTTCTTCACTTGGAGAATAAGTCAACTAAACATTCCAAAAAACTATTTTTGCTGCAGCTGACTTCCTCAATTTAATCTCTCTCTCTTATTTCATTTTCGCGCAGGAAATCCTCCCATTTCTTTTACTTTTATTTATAGAGCTACTTCCATTACTAACATAAGTTAAAAGTTTCTTTTTTTCCTATGGCTTGCAGTATATTGCAGGATTATAATAATAATGCCACTTTCTGTTTACCTTTTTCGCTGGGCTACCTTCTTTAATTGAGCAGGGTTATTAATCTTAAGCTTTGTATACTACGTGATTTTTTTGTGTGTGTCATGATTTTCTTCTTATTTTTCCTTTCTTTCAGGGTTTATTTTCTTTTTATTCTTTCCCTTTTTAATTTGGTTTCGATCTTTTGATCAATCACGAGAATAATTCGATGACTTAGAAATGTTTATAAAGGAAGAGAGAAACTGCATCCTCAGGAATTTTCCGGTTTCCCCTTTTTCCATAAGAGTTGATGCTTGCATCGTTTAAACAGCTGTTTATAATGTTTTTGAGCAAGTTGAGAGTTAGGGGCAATAGTATTTATCGTTCGTTTCACTTTTGCAAAGTAAAAGGATTTGCTTTTTTTATCATTTACTTGTTTAGATAAATTAAATATATGCATAAGGTGCAAATAAATTATGTATAAAGTAATAGAATAAATTCTAGAATTCCAAATGTTTAAATTTAACTCATGAAATAGAATTATAAATAAATAAAATGAAAAACTAACATCTAAAAGGACTGTGTTAGGTCAAAAGAGAATTAAATATTTCCCAAATATATTTCTTTCATTAAATTAGTTATATGTTTTAGATCATATTTTATGTTTTTTCAGATATTGCAAATATTATATAAGCTTTTGGAATGACTTCAATGAATAACTTAGAGCAAAATAAGTATAATATAATATATTAATATTATACTCTTAATTTTAAATCACAGTAAAATGTCAAATATTCATTACCTTCACAGTCTTTAAGTTTCTACTCCTCGTTATGTGAAAATTTTTAATTCCTAGTTCAATAAAAAATTTTAAATGACTACAATACTTAGCTATCACCAGTAACAAAAATTGTTGCTCAAATTTGGATGGACATTTCCTAGACCTGTTGACATTTTCTTTAATGATGTTAAAGCAAAATGATTTTCATTTTGCATTGAATTCATTAACCATAAAATTCGAAAATCATTGCTTTAATCAACTGCGATAAAAAAAAAACTTTTCTTAACTGAATCAACTGTATATATTTACTTCAGAGTATTTTATAATTGAATGACAATAAAGTAAATTGGACAATTCAGTAGAATAATTTTGCACTCTATGTAGGTTTCGTTTTTTCATTTATAAAATAATAGTTTTAATAAACACATTCTTTTCTTTTTCTATAATAACATTTTTATTCCTGTAAAAAAGGAAATCTTAAAAGACTGAAAAATATTTTACAATGATCAAATGAGTGGTTTACCTTTTCATTTCAAAGACATCTGCTTAGACATTTCGACACTGAAGTAACTAAAAGTAACAAAACTAACATTTTATTCTATATTGTTTGTGAAAGCTGAGGTACAAATAAATCTGAACTGCTAACTCTTACTTATGATTTTATTTTATTAATTTCAATTTTTTATTACGAAGTATTTATCTGAAACTAATATTCCCTAATATATATTTGAAACTTGAACTGTTTTTAAGATAATTTATTTTTTCAGAATTTAATCTTGAAATTATTTCTCGATATTTTTATTCATAGAAAATATGAAACCTACCTTTCACTTCAACCTCACTCGATTGTGATCAAAACACACAGCTAGAAGTGAAAAATTCCCCACTGAGAATTTAGCTCTTAAATAAGTGCAACAAAATCCAATAAAGCAATAAATATACTTTATGTAGAGATAATTCTTTGAAGAAACTCACTTCTATTTATTTTTGCAAGCTTTGATTTCGTATATCACAAAACTGATAAATATTTAAGTGCAAGAAACTGATAGTATTCTATTTTTGAACATGAAAATCTATTAAAAAAATATTAAGAGTTTCTAACCTTTAATTTCTTTAATATACCTTACGTTCAATAATTCTTTTGGTACCACTTTGCTTCACCTATTTATTTCAAGGATTTTAAAAGATTATGACATGAAGTCCTCTTATTCAATGAAATTTACTTTAAATGTAAATATATGCAACGCTGAATATCTTAAGTCGGATATCGGAAAATTCCTTGTTCAAGGTCCCACTATGAGTTGTATGACACCAAAAAAACCTTAGTTTTATTTGTATGAGGGACAATTTTATTAAATATAAAAAAATAATACAGTTTAAGTATGAACATTGTTTTGTTGGAGACTTATTAATGTGAATAAAATTTCGTTGAAATTTATGTCTTAACGATGTCAGGGATTATGTGTGATCTTATATTTATATATATATATATATCGAAAATTGTAATTTTCGTTGAATAAGGTCATAATTTTTAAAATATAAAACCCTCTTATCTGTTTTTCCCACTGATTTGACTTTAAATATTTTGCATTTATAATTTTATTTCAGAAGTAAAAATAAAATATATATTCATTCAACAGTACAATTAGATTGTCATAAGACACGCGCATATGATTTAAATAAGGTTCAATGAAAATTAAATTATCAAAAGAAGTACATAGGTAGTGATAAAATTTTCCTGAATAACACATTTAAATTTTGTTTTGAAAAACTATATTGTTTGCTTAAAATTTCGTGGAGAAAGGTGCAGTGAGTGGTGTGGAAAGTATCAGTATGCGGCGACTCTCTTCTACAACAAAGTTTAAAAGTTAAAATGCCTTACTTAACCAGCCAGAAGAGATGTCTTTTCAGCCTGGTTTGTAAGAGCATGAAAAAAAAAGCAAACTTTCCTTCGAACCCACTGGACCAGGGTTTGAAACAACGCAGCTGCACTCAAAGTCATCCACTCTCTCCCCTTCCTCGGGGTCGGAAAACCACCGGCTGCGGAAGTGGTGACTCAGGACTTGAACTCTAGATATCAACACAGCCTACATCTACTATTTTCATATGCCCCTGACGCAAAACACATGCCTCTGTACACACAAATAACGACTAGTGATATTCCAATTCTAGAGCACGTGTCGATGAGACCCTCCACTCAACACGAGACATCCGATGACTCAAATGGAAACTGTTCCTAACAAAACTTAATTCAACAGGGAGGGGATGTATATCAATTGCAGTAATGGCTGAAAAATATCAAAACACAAACTTCTGTAAAAACCAATGTATCTCTTCGTATCATCACGACTTGGAGGGGGAGTATGCGGTGACTCTCTTCTACAACAACGTTAAAAGTTAAAATGCCTTCTTTTCCAGCCAGAAAAGATGTCTTTTCAGCCTGTTTGAAAAGGGCAAAAAAAGAAAAAAGGCGACCAGTCATTTTTCCTTCGAACCCCTGGACCAGGGTTCGAAACAACGCAGCCACACTCAAGGTCATCAACTCCCTCCCCCTCCTCGGGGTCAGAAAACCACTGGGCGCTGAAAGTGCATTGCGGTTTTTAGATAAAAACTATTACATTTAGAATTCAAAAAATTCGAAATGTAACATATAATTAGGCATTGTTTTACAGATATGAATATAGAATAAAAACGTAATATTGAATTGCTCTAGAAATCCGGAAACCAAAAGTGCAGTGAAATTTGAAGTTGTTAAAAAAATTTGGATAATGAATAAAATGCAAATATATTTAAGGATTTTATGACTAGTTCACTGAATCTTTGTCAGTTAAAGAACATCAGTCATCTTCTTGAGCCATATGTCCAATGATTTAGATTTGAGAGATAGCACAGAATTTTCCATATGGATCGTAACTATACAGAAACATGCTATTCATAAAAGAAATAAATTCAATAGTTCCACAAGGACAGCAAAATATACAGTGAAATTTTATTATTAGTTGGTAAATCAAATTCTGTATTGCACTCAATTGATTGGAAGTTCATGGCTTATAAATCTCAATTCCTCATCCGGGGCGGCAATCTCAATCTTACTCTATCGACCGGTGATTTCTTCCTATTGATTATAAAAGTGATAAAAATAATGAAACGAATTGGAAATCGATTCATTCACAAATACTTGAAGAATTATTTATGAATGAAGCGAATCGGAAGTTATAATTATATTTCTCTTGAAAATACATAAGCGAATGCCTAGAGTTCTGGACAAAGCTGTTTTTTTTTCCTTCAAATTAAAGTAGATTTATTAATTTTGGATCGATTGGTAAACAAATTATTTGAATAAGGTGAAACACAGAAATGTATCTAAGGAATTACTTTCCAACAATGAAACATTGTGGAAGGAGCTTTCATGTATGAAATTGCATGAACCGCTCGATGGCAGGAGAATTGGCAGCAATTTTATCTCAACTGATGTAATCATGAGCCATCAGTTTAAATAGACGTTTTGAAAAATAATTTACACTTTAATGCGAAGAAAATGAGTCTTCATTGAGGTTACATTTTTTGCATGATACTGATTCCAATCATACAGCCATAAATAAGTAGCTTTGAATTTTTTTATAATTTTCCTAAATATATTAAATTTCCTTTCCATCACTAGTCAATGGTATAATATTTTTGACGCCTGTTCACGAGAGAAAACTGTTATACCTCTCCTTCGTAGAAGAGAGAAGTTGATAGTGTATTAAACAGATGCAACCTGTACTGACACGTGAGAAGTAGAGGGAAATGAGTTCTGAGATAGGTAAATAAAAATTCTTGTTAGTTATATGTTAAATTCACAGAGTCATCGTTATGCCCTACGAACATTTCTTGAATTCTAGCTACCTATTTCGAGGAATAGATGAAGGTTTAACACACGTCCACTTTCGAGAGCCAGAGCTTGATTTGCGTTTTTAGAAGTAGTACAATTTGAAAGTAGAAGGAAGAGAAAAGTGAGTGAAAGGACTTTAGTTTTCAAAGACTTCAAAAGAAGAATTAAAAAAAAACTTATATGTCCTGTGTGGAACGAGAGTAATACAAGAATGTGTTACGTATATTTGACCGTGAAAACTGTTTCCAAAAAGTTTGAAAAACGGATTTTCTTTTCAGAGAATGGAAAGGCTTACAATTTTTGACACTAATATGGGCTTAAAGGACTTTTCCATTATGTCAATATTGAACTTAAAGAAAGCTATGACTGGTATAGAAGATAACGAGGAAGAGTGCATTAAAGAAATGCTCGCACGCACTAAAAGAAGAAGAGAAAGAACAGAAGGATGGAAGAAAGAAGCAGAGAGAAGATATGGAATTTATATTACAAAAAAACGCGTCGATTAATAGAAAAAAGCCAATGCTTAATGGGAATCAACTACAGTACTGAATTCAAGAATAAAAGGTGGGGAAATGCAAGTGAAAAACAAATATAGAAATAAAAAGCAAGGGTGTTGGAGATTCAACAAAGAGAATCATTGTATCACATTGAATTGGAAGAAAAAAACAAATTTTGAGGAAAGAAAAGGAGCAGAATGTAAAAGTAGAAGATTTAAGCCGGTTAACTGAATCTTAAAAGGAAAATGAAGAAAAAGAAGAAATGTAGTTCCAAGTACAAGCTAAGGAAGGGAGAGCAAGGCTTTTGAAGATTTAACGAGACGAATCACTGTGCCAAAGATAGTTTAGGAATGAACAAATGCTGAGACAAGATAAGAGGGGGAAATGGAAAAGAACATCAATAACGATTGCAAAGATAATTGATGTATTTAGAAGGATAAAAATTAATTTAACTTCAGAAAACCAACGAGAAACCTTTAAATAACCTTAGATCTTAGGGAGGATATTTCTATTGGAGAAAAAGATGAATCAGAATAAGAGAAGCAAATTAATTCATGTGAAGACCCTATTGCTAATTTAACAAAACAACTTAAAAAAATATGATATTAAATATGTGTTTTGAAGGAAAAGAAAGAAGAAATGCAGGAATCTCATGAAAACTAAAGAGAACGATGCAAATTTGAAAAATTAATAATGCACGATAAAAACGAAAAGTTCGAAGAAATGCAATTTGAAGACACTCTATCACCAATGGAATCTCAAACCCTAACGCAGGAGATGGACAAATAACTTCAAAAAGAGAGAACATAACCCCTGAGGGAAATGAAGAATGACATAAAAAAAACGAGAGTAGCAAACTGACAGAAAGAATAGCTGCAAGATTTTCAAGTCCAGAAAAGAAGTTAAAAAAAAGAGAAAATTATGGTAACCCATCCTTTGTAGAGAAACACGTAACCTGCAGTCAAGTGTAAGAGATACGGATAAACCAGTTCCGAGAGATGTAATAAAAATTATTGTTATTTGTTAAAGACCCGGAGTCTTTCTTGTGCGCTATTAACTTCATTCAATTCTAGCTAGCTTACAATAAGAGAGATAAATAAAAGTCTTACAACCAGTCCCAATGAAAAATTTAAGGGAAATTCTTCATCAGAATATTCGTACATGACTTCGCAAATGACATTTCTACAAGAATGGGCAACATTTCTAGCTCAGTGATGTGAAATTTAGTTGAATCCATACAAAAAA
>BMAW01009125.1:0-11212 GCA_019974015.1 Nephila pilipes | reverse complement strand
GCATTTCGGTTCAGGTTCACGTGTGCTGATCAAAGTGCTAAGCGCCTGATTCAGTTCAGGATCGGTATGGGATATGTATGTTAATCAGGGATATGTTCACTGATATGTTAAAGATCGGATAATCAGATTGGACTTTCAGACTATCGTCGTTCAGTATAGGGTTCAATTTTAGACATAGTGGTTCCGATAAACTTTAATTTAATAGATCTTATAAAACAGGAATCACCATAAATATAAAAAACATGAAACTTTAAACATTTAGCTTCTAAATCGTGATAACATTTTCTTAATTTAAGATTCAGATGACTAAAGTTTTGTTTTAAAGTTTTTCATTAAACATTTCAAAAGTAAAAAGCGGTAAAATTAGTATTTAAAGTAGCAACATTAATGGTTTTCTTACAAAATAATACGTGATAGGAAACACTTTGTTTTATCATTTTCTATCTATTTTACGATATACTTTATAATAATTAGTATGAGTAACTTTGGTGAGCCTTACCATGACGTGTCTGTTAGGAAATGAAAATTATCCATGTGAAAAATCTAATGTTGTGGAAGAGCAACAAACATCCACCATTGTATTCATGAAGCAAAATCAACATATGTTTTTAAAAACATATAACATATTAATCACAAGTTGAAATTACTGGAAACTGATTACTTATAAGTGTTTCTAAACTTTAATGTTTATTCTTAAAACAAAGTTTAACAATTTATGTATGTTGTTAACATTCTAGCTAAAGAGAAATGTATTTTTCTATGCTGTGTGGTTTTTTTCCCTTTAATTTCACGAAAACATTCAAGCAGTGAAACCCTTTTGTTATCAGAAGATATTTTATACAATTTTTCAAACTCGATTAATAGTAGTGGGAAATTATAAATATCCCTGACATCTTAATAGGGATTTATTAATATATTTAACTAAAGGGCATACTAATTAAATTGCAGCTTTTAACTAATTAATGTGATACCTAAAATACGTTTGCAAAGGAAGATGTGGAAAATAAATACTACACAGATACCTAATTATCTGGTTCTGAGTGCATGTGAAATAACAGTATTCATTATTATAATTGTATTCAACATTTACATATTTTCAGAACGACGGTTACAAAATATATCATAAATATGAATATATGTATTTTATATAATAATAAAATTCATTTATATAATGGTAATAAATAATTTTCTCTAACCAATATTATCAATTTGATTTAAAATTATATTTTTTGTCATAATTCAATAAGGTTTTTTTTCTTAATGAAAGCCTAAAATATATTGGCATTCAATTTTATCTATGATTATTTTAAACAGTTTTATTATTCAACCCCAGAACGACTGAGGTAGTCATTGAGTGAGGTAGTTGGTAGAAGAGTGACATTGAGAACCGATTATTCTTTAAAAAATTGTACGTTTACTCACTGAAATCATATTATTGTAGCGATCCAGTTCCTCTCCAGATGCAATAACGTATGTTATATTCGCAGCGTATTCAACCTACAGGCTCAAGGAGCGATTACGTAATTTGCTTCTGAGCGATGTCAGCCAATCGCTTGTAAGGTACAAATCATGACTTGTCTGGACGGAGTTCAAGTAGGTGGCGAGACGGAGTTTGGCGACAGACCACGATGTCGTGCTAATATTCGAATAAAGCTCTTTTATAGTACGACTAGTAATTATTATTCAATAATAAGATAGATTATATCGAGACGCCCTTTTAACCATTGTCTCGCATCATGCTATTCATTACTTTCATTATGTTTATGAAAGTTTTATATGCATAACGATTTTTTTAAATATATAGTATAACGAGCTTTTAATATTCTAGGCATTAATATTCTTTCTATAATGACCGTGTTGTAAAAAGGTTATCATAGAGATATGAGCCTTCTACTTTTTGAATGTGCTTGTCTTTTCTCACGATTTCTTTTTTTCTTTATTCGAATCACAGATGAAGTAATTAAAATACCTAGAAGAATGTAAGTCAGTAACATTGTTTCAAGCATTAATAATTGCACGCATCTGACACTAACCTTTTTTTCCAATATCACATTGGAAAAGACTGAGTATTGATGAGTGTTCCGAGCTTTTTATTAACTCGATAAAAATTGCCTTCTATGAGACAAAAGTCTAAAACAAAGCTTGGATTCCTTAAAAGAAAAAAAAAAATGGATGATGAAAATTCCGTGCAACAAATTGTTGACTCTTCAGAAAATCTTCTTACATCAGATGGAAATAAATGGCAAATTTTTCATGACAGCGCTGATACGTTTCAGAGATATGCCTCAAGATATATATTGAAAGACAAAACAATATCTAATCCGTATATTAAGAAAAATATAGGAAGAAATGAAATTTCATCTAGGCATTTACTATTTTCTCATTCGACAATAAAATATATACAAAATATGAGATTGAAAAATTCGAAATCAACTAAAACTATATTCATTAACATATCCTTCGAAGAATAGGACTCATTTATTGCACTAGATTTTTCTAGAGGAAGAATATTCGGTTCTACACTTAAGCAACATATGCTCAAAAATGTATAGTATTGATTAAAAATAACGTAAGACTATTTCATAAACTTCTACAGTTTCTGAAGTATGATGATAAATCTATTTATTCAACCCGGCTCAAAAGGAACAAATTTAACATTTAAAGAGCCAAAAGTGTGCAAAATTGTGAATAAGTCATTACGAAGCTAATGAAATTATTTCTATAACAGGAAAAAAAAATGTCACAACAAACGATGGCTTATCTCATAATTTTACCATTACACTAAATTTGGCGTAGATCTATGTAATCAAGTGAGCTGATCGGTTTCTAGGAACCTGTGTGCATTTTTACAATATTCCCGTTATTGCAACTATAAATTTCAGGATTTTACTTAGAATAGATGACTCATCGCAAATTCGTCGAAGGTTCTTTCTTTGAAGCATATTAACGAACAAATAATATCACATAGTTCATAAAAAAAGCTCTGCATGGTTTCATAGCTCTTGTAAAATTATAAGTAATCGACGTCGTATATGCTCGTGATATCAAACTAAAATCTAAAGTATGTTCTTTTTGAGTCAAATTCATTAGAGGAAAATATCATAGAAACGGTGTATTAAATACTTTTGTTGCAAGTAATATTTTAAAACATTCAAAGACATGTAAATGCAAAATAACTACAAAATTTTCATTTTTTTTTCTTGTGAAAACAAAGGTGTTTTATTTTACGCAATATAGAATTGTACTCGTAATATTAAAATGTTTATTTTGTATTACTTTATTTAAAATAATTTATTTTAACACTTTATGATGATACATTTATAATTACAATTAACCATTTTATCTCGATTTACTAATGTGGTTATTAATTTCTCGCAACAAAGTATAATAGGATAAAGTTTGATTAAATTACTGAAAAAGCTTATCTTGTTAAAGTGCAAAATTTTATAATTGCACCTGTATTATTCTTGAGAACGACATTACACTTCTAAAGTCTATATATCTCCCAGAATATCAACCATTTAACATCAATATATCATATATACATACATATATATATATATATATATATATATATATATATATATATAAATTCCATATAGATAGAATAGTTCCAAGAATCATTAAAACTTTATAAATGGCAAAGGAAAATAATCATTTTCAAAAATTTAATATGGTCTTATCCAGTTTTTCTTGTTTTAAAACTTACCAAAATTCGAACTGTAAAGATATAAGCAGATTTGATTTTCATTAATTGCTTGGGTTTCATGCGCTTGAAAAAGGATGCTGAGCAAATTCAAAAACTTTAAGCAGTTTGACCGTTTTTTTCCTCTCAAACTAGAATTTTTCCCTCACAGGAAAAAACTTTCTAAACGAAACATCTTGATAGAATAACATCTTATTCCATTTTCTTTGTATATTAAATAAGCATTGTTTTCGGAAATATTTTCGAAACAAAATATAAACTAAACAAAATGAAACTCCGTACATTTCTATATTACCAAATTAAGACAATTTCTTATTTTTTGCTCATCATACTTTTCATACCTTTGAAATATATATATATATATATATATGTATATATATATATATATATATGTGTGTGTGTAGTTTAAAACCCAATGAAAAGAAACAAGTAAACTTTACAGTAATGAACCAGTTACGGAAATATATCTCAAAAGTTATGAAGTAAGACACATTAAGGAAGAAATAATTTCTAAAATATTTTGCATAAAAGACAGTTATACTAATCCATATGAATCTACAAACAAAACACAAAAATAAAGACCTATTGAGGAAAAATAAGAAAACGAATTTAGCTGTTTAGAATATAATTATATGTCATAGATAAATATCCAAACAAAAGTAAATTAAGCGAAAAATTAAAATTACATTCTTGTGGTAATTGGTAATCACCACCAGGCTACTATTATTCTACCACTATCAGGACGAGTCAAATTTTCTGTCAAGGCAAGCACGTATAAACGAAATGAAGCTGCAGTGACCTAAATACCTTCTGATGTCTCTATTTAAAGTGGCACTGAAAAGCAATTGATAGAATGAGAGAGGAACCACATTCAAGTTTCACAGTTCTCTCTTCTGTCTTGCCTTCATGTAAAATCTTTTAAATATTTTTAATAAATCATCATTATTATTGGCATGAGTCTGTCCAATCTTTCTCGTATGATATTTCTCATCTTCTGAGATGGAATCAGAATTATTACGCCATAGATAGCAAACTTTTAAAGTAGCCACATTGGTGAATCGGGCGTGATTTCCAGCCTATAGTGTGAAAGAAGGAAGGGTCACCACCATGGTCACAAATCATATATTAAAAAACAAAATTAAGAAAAAAAGCGAAATAAAAGCTAAAATTTTATAATTATTATATTTTAAATTATTCTTAATAATATTAGAATCATCTAATTGTAATTTTCCTTAAATATTGTTCAAGTTAATATAAATATCCTGTATTTTAGTCACAAATTTAATTTTACATTAAGTTTGGTTTCTATTATGTTTCAAATGTCTTTAAGGGAAATGCATTTCAGCATAAAGGTATTTTATCAATCACAAACGAAAAGAGGTCATAAACTCTCATCATACGTATTACTAAACAAAATTTATCACAGAAAAAGGTTTTTCTATTTATATTTTCTTATTCCATTTTCCATTTATTCCATTTTTTATTCTATTTATATGTATATAGAATGCTTCGATTATATATATATATATATATATATATATATATATATACTGAAAATTTAGAAAGAATAATTTAAAATATTTAAAAAGACAAAAATCCAGAAAGAAATATAACAATGAAAGAAAAATAAATGAAAATATGGAACCCAGCAAGTCAAAAAGCAATATCGGGCTGATGACCGATTAAGCGGGGTTATACTAGTTTAATGGTACCAACCTTCCCCCTTTGTGACTTGGTAGGCTGAATTCGGAAATCCAAATTGCAAAAGAGTTCATGATTAAAAGATGCAAACAAATTCAGCGATAAAATCTATAAAAATAAATTCTATAATTCCTGGTAGGCTGAATTGGGAAATCCAAATTACAAAAGAGTTCAATGATTAAAAAATGCAAAAAATTTCAATGATAAAATTTACAAAAATAAAATCTATAATTCTAAAAATTATCAACAAATCAAAATATAAAAATTACTTACAAAATTCAAAGAAATGAAGATTCAAATATGTGAGTACTAAGACGGAATTGTCTTTAAGCTTCAAGATGTATATCACATACTCAAAATGAAAAAAATATAACACATCATCACCATATAAATTGAAAAAAGATTTAAATCATTGTTTGATTGGTAATAAAATGTAAAAGGATGCAAACAATTGGTTGGTAATAAGTTGTATGGTAAAGGAGTATAACGGCCCAGAGAGTGATTATAAATGTAAGCTGTGTAAATGTAAATAAATAAATTCCTCACGGCTAGACCACTAACAAGCCGACTTTGTGGACCTATTGTTGTGTGGTGGATTTGAAATTGGATCACGATTCGCAAAGATGTTTAATATATTTGTGATGTATATAGGTATTTAAGAAATTTATTGGATAATCATAATACAAACAGTTGTTGAAGAATTTTTTAATGTTATTAAACTTGTCTATTTTATGTGTGGTTAATTTGTTATTACGTAATAAAAATCCCAATAAAATATTCCTATATAAATAATCCCAATAAAATATCCCAATAATATATTCCATGATATATATATATATCATGAATTCAAACAATTTAAAATCGACTTGGTAATATATCTCTACAAGTAAGCAGTTAAGTGCTCATGAGAAATGAACTGTTTTTCTCAGAAATAAACAGCGTCAAATGAACAAGACAACTTTCTCCGAAGGGAAATCATTCTTTTACACAATGTTGCAGTTTTGTGATTCAGTCTTTATTCTTTAACTCTGTATGTCATACATATTTGTATATTCTCTTGCAAAAAGGGTTTTCGCTGAATATAGTAATAATTATTCAATAATTGTTGAAAGATAAATATAATTGCAAGTTTTCTACTTCTTTGAACGTGTTTGTGTATTATCTTTTTTTTACATTATTAATTTTCCGTCATTACAAAGATTGTTTCAATTTTCTTCTGCAAAGAATGAAGGGAAAAAATCAGTCAGAAAATGTTGTAGTAAAAATAGTAACGAACCAATTATATTAAAAAATATCCAGACTTTCTTAGCGAAATATTAACGAACTGGATCCCAAGCCTCATAAAACACTTTAAGATAGAAAATTGCTGCAGAATTAATATTGTATATTTGCTTCGCCAACCTTTAGAGTGCAGCATTTATTATGCTACTGATTTCTATCTCGTTCGGCTATTTCTTTCTTGTATGGAATGCATTTCATAACTCGTCTTCTTTCACGTAATGATAAGTGAGCCTTTCACTTTGCGTGATAACTGATTTTTTTGGAAACTTTTGTAATTTTTTAGGTTTTAAATTCAGTGTAATGTAAACAAATCTATATGGCTTAAATGGCTTTAAATTTGCATGAAAGTGGAGACATTTTTCTGTATGAAAATGTATTCGGGATTTAGTTTAAACCTTTTTTACATTTGATGTAGACAGCTTCTATTACATACTTTAAATAATATTAATAAAGTACGTTTGGAGAAAGAGAAAATATGATTCATATAAAATATAAAGTAAAAGTATGTAAATAGTTGCGTTAGTTCATTAATAATTATTCCTGCTTTTAAGACCTTCCACTATCACTGTCAATTGTTTTTAAAAGAAAAATTTTAGCAAATTATTATAAATTCAATGCTGTTTGAATGAGGTGGGAAATGAAACCGGAATACTATTAAATGATAAATAAAGGATAAATTTATTTTCTAAATTATTTTAGCTTGTTTTCAAGATGAAGAAATCAGAGCGTAATATACAAGTTTGTTAAAAGTAAGTCACTTAATCCTTAACGAACGTTTTTTTCTTGTTTAATATAATTTTTATTAATTTCAATACATATTGCTGAATTTGTAATTTCTTCTAACACTTTCATCCACTAAATATAGATCTTGCAGTAGAGCTCATTCTCGTTAAACCGATCGATGCACCAAATACTCACTTTGGTGTGATGCGGAGATTTAGAAAGATGTGGTCTATAGCAGGAGTTGTCCACTGCACTTGTCCCAGGTTTAAAATTACATAGATTATCAGCAATAGCTATTATTTTGCTATTAATTTATAATCAATAGAATCAAATCCAACTCTTCAAAATGTTTTAAAAAGCGAATCACCGTTTTTCAAAATTGTTGACGTCATTACGTCTCTAAATTTCATATTTTCATACTATGTTTTCATTCCCCCCCCCGCTTTCAACATCTGACATTAAACTGAACTTCTCTTTCATATTTAAAGTTTCTATTTAGGTGTTCACTGTAAGAAATCTAAGCTAAATTCAAAGTGAAAATCAGGAAAGATTTTCGACATTTAGAAAAGTGGTACCTAGAACAGGAGCTCTCTAAAAATAAAATACATAACTCTCAGACAAATTTTATATTTGATGATAAACATTCAAATCATGAATTTCTAATGCTTTCAGAAAACCATGAAACAGTTGTTTCTTCGGTTAGTTTGCGCCCTTTCTTAAGAGCGAGATTAGTGCAATATTTTGCTACAGCAAATCAATATAGTTTCTAACGAGAAAATTTTGTTCGATTTACATAAACTTTGTTCAATATACAGAAAGTATTCTTATGGGATAAAAAGGATACTTTGTTTTTTTTTTGAGAATTTCGATATATATAGAATTTTGAAACATATATATATATGTTCGAATGTACTTACATCAATAGAATATACAGAAAACCTATAAATGATGCTCGGAATGCAGACAAACGCCTTAAAAAATTATAACAGAAAAACAAAGAAATTTAGTAACATATATATTTGCAACACATCTAATTGGAAAAATTGTGTTAGAATTGAAACATGTTATATAAATTAAAATGAAAACATTTTAGGTGAACTACTGAAGTTTGTATCACATGTATATATACCGAAAAGAAAATATATTCTGTAGTTTTTTTTTCTGATCTTCAGAAATAAATCTAACACTCAACATTAAAATGCTTCAAAGATATGAAAAGTATGATGAGCAAGAAATAAGAAATTTTCTCAAAAATTGAGTAATATAGAAATGTAAGGAGTTTCATTTTGTTTAGTTTATTTTTTGTTTCGAAAATATTTCCGAAAACAATGCTTAATTCATATACAAAGAAAATGGAATAAGATGCTATTCTCCCAAGATATTTCGTTTAGAAAGCTTTTCCTGTGAGGAAAAAATTCTAGTTTGTGATGAAAAAAACGGACAAACTGCTTAAAGTTTTTGAATTTACTCAGCATCCTTTTTCAAGTGCATGAAGCCCAAGCAATTCATGTAAACCAAATTTGCTTATATTTTTACATTCCGAATGTTGATAAGTTTTAAAACAAGAAAAACTGGATAAGACCATATTGCATTTTTGAAAATGAATATTTTCATTTGCCATTTATAAATTTTTAATGCTTCTCAGAACGATTCTATCTATATGGAATTTCAAGGTTCAGAAATTCCTTTATAATGTATTAAAAACGATGTCACTTTATGATCTATTTTGTTTGTAAATTTTAAACAAATTGGAAGCTTTAATGAATATTTTTCCTTATTAGATTTAGAACTCACATATTTTGACTCAAATTTTAGAATAGATTTCTTGGAGGAATTTTGTATTTTAGTAACACGAAATATTAATTCATTCGTACAAAGATATATTTATTTTTAAGCGGAATTTTGTAATTATATTAAAATTAAGAAAATACTTTCTAGAAATATATCAACATAATGCTTCAGAAATGCTAATATTAGGGTTCTGCTGCATTTTTGCTTATGTAACATCTTGTTTTATGCGTATCTATTACAATAATGTTCATATTCTTTTAAAATATGTCAATCAGGATTTGAAAGTAATCTGCAATCAATTTCTTCTTATAACACTTTAAATATTTAAATATTGAAATGAAGTATGGGAAAAATTATCCAACATTCTGTGAAGCCACCAAATTTAGCTATCAAAGAAATACACTTCTTAAAAATAATTATTAATGTCTTCTTTTCAATATTATAATTAAAACAAAACGTAATTTAACTAATAAATTAATTAAAGAAACATTAAAATTAATGTAAATGATAAATTATTGAAAGGGACCACAATATCCTTCTAAGATAATAAAATTAAAGCAAATTATAAATTAAGAATTTTCACATACATTTTCAGTAAAATGTCTTATTATATCTGCCTTAAAATGAAATAATTCATATCTATAACCGTAGTTTATATTTCGTTACGAGCAGTGGAGTCAGTAGAAGAAGAAAATTTTATAGTTTGTGAGATCAAAGCTATCCTTTTGATTTAAGCAAATTTTTTTTTAAACGCGTTCATTTTTTCATCATAATCTCATAAATATGTTTTCTGTTTTTAATATCTGCTGTACTTTTTATGCATTTGTGTTTATAGATTTAATTTTTGGATAAAAGTGTCTCGCTCGAAAGCTAACAGAAAGTTCTTAGGAAAATTTAACTAAACTTTTTCCTCGAAAATATGAAACACAAGTACCCCAAATTATACTGCAAGCAAGTGATTGCAACTCTTCAAAGAACATGTACAATAACGATGACAGATATTTAAATTTCTGACAGTAAATTTAGTTCAACAGTGAAGTGTTACTTAATATAAATTCTGCTGAAAAAAGACAAGAGTTAGAATACGGATAGAACTTTAGAGTCTACCTCGTGATTGAATATTTTAAATCGTAAAAAGTATATGCATGAAAAATGTAATGAACTCTGGTCTTGATTTTAATTTAATGTTTAAGAATGAGAAAAATTAAAACAGGAATCTGAATTTCACGCCTCTGAAAATATTTAACAATAGATTTCCATAAGAATACATTACTTTGAAGTCAATAGTAAAGGTAGTTATAACTAAATGGGTATTTTGTGAGATTAGAAGGTTACCTTTTTGTCTGAAAATATATACTCATTAAAATAATAAATTTCAACTTGAAGAAATATGTTTTTGCTCATAAACAAAGGAGAGTAGTCTTAAACTGAGAGAAAAGTTTCGCTAGTGAACTTCCTGAAGTAAATCTTATATATACATTGGTCTAAAAAAGGGGTTACATATAACATAAATGCATTGTATCAAAAACATCGGTATATGAAAAGTGCTCTAGACGTCGAACTAATATCAAAATACTTTTCTTAAAAATCAGCGATTTCAATTGCCAGGTTTCGAGAAAGTGTTAACGGAGCTTGCTGTCAAAGGGATAGTGTTATTTCTTTGAGATCTTTGAAGTCTTATGTGCTTACATTTACAAACTATTCGAGTGATAGAATGTCTAACGCCTTTGATCAAGTCAATGAATTATGTATATATGGAAAGAAGTATCCTGTTAGAAACTAGAAAGAACTATCCACGTGTAAAAGAGAATGACTTATCCAGTCTACAGAAAATAAATGTCTTTGGTAAAATCCAAAACCGAAGAGATTTTTCAAATTTCATCACTTGAACAAGTGTTCCGAATTTCACAAATTTATTCAAATTGAAACATTGTTAACAAACGTATGAGATGCAATGGTTTGCTATAATATAGGAAAGTGACACTCACACACACACACTCACACACACAC
>BMAW01009124.1:0-11947 GCA_019974015.1 Nephila pilipes | reverse complement strand
ACTGAGCTTTCTCATACCCAAATATTCGTGAATGATATGATGTACACATTCAGTTGATATCTTTAGAGTGTCTGCTATTTCATTCAATTTCAATTGACGGTCATTCAAAATCATTTTGTGGATTTTTTTTCAATGTTTTCGTCGGTAACAACCTCTTTTGGGCGTCCACTGCGTTCACCGTCTTCGGTGCTCATTTCACCACGTCTAAACTTAGCATACCAATCCTTGATGGTTGATTTTCCTGGGGCAGTGTCCGGAAACTAGGCATCAAGCCAAATTTTTGCTTCAACTGTATTTTTTCCCTTCAAAAAACAATATTTTATCAACACGCGAAATTCCTTTTTATCCATTTTTTTCACAATAACAAAAGTTGCTTCACTCAAAATGCTATAATTCACAAACTAATGTCCAACAGCTGTCAAATTTATACACACATCTTTTGAGGGTTAGGGCTAACTAAAAAACATATGGATAATTCTAGTAGCTCCATCTATGTGTCAGGCTGGGGACTTTTCAATTGACCTATTAGTTATAGAAACTGCTTACTGATATCTGCACTAACATTATTTTTTTTAAAAAAAAAAAAAAAAAAAAAAATGCAAACATCTGAATTTATCTTCCATTCACTATTTGTTAAAGAATGATAAAAATATTTCCATGTTTTTCTTTTCTTTTTCCTTATTAAATCTTCCCCTTTCATTCATTCTGCAAAAATAAAAAAATCTTGTTCATTAACTGTCTTCCACCCTCTACCAGTTTTCATACAAAAGTACCATTTTTTAAAACCCTGAAATAAATCATATACATTTTTGCCATGTTACTGAAAAATAAAAGTTAAATTCATGGGATATTGAAAGCCGAGCAATACCTCATATCTCTGAATAATAGCTGAGATAAAAATACAACTGAAATGAAATTTTACAAATAACATAAGAACCTTGAGAAACTCAAACTCATTGTTTATCTACTGATCTGCACACCCTTTGAACTAATGTTTAATATATACAAAACAGAGCATGTACATGTTAGGATGGCCCGTTGTCATCTTTATATATATATTTCCAATTGCATTTTTCTTTTGAACAAAATGATACACATCTCAAAGATAATGATTACATCTAGTCATATGGTTAGCTTCACCATTTTATTAGAATTTATGTATTTTAAAAATTATCAAGAGTGAAAACAAAAATATAGCACATTTTAATCAGTATAATGACAGATATATCTAAATTTACGGGTCAATTAATGATAGAATTCCAGAGCTAGAGATTTTTTTCACATTTTAAATATTGAGAAATTCACCATTATCTGAAAGTCATTTAATGTAACCTTAAATCACAACCAAGACACATTTTTTTATTACACATCAAATTAAAATATAGAAAAAATGAATTGTCATATCCCCCCCCCTCCCCTCCCCTCAAAGTTTAAATATTTTACTTTCATTCTCCTAAACTTTGAATTTTACAAAATCATATGGTCAATCATACTTTCAATTTCTCAACATTATATTTAGGGTATTTAAATCATTCATTAATTTACATGTAAATGAACTAAGAAAATATACTAAAAGAGATCAATATTCTACTAAAAGATAAAATAAATGCAAAACACTACTTAAATAGTTATACATAAAAAGTGATATACAATTAATACATGCAATTTCTTGCTTTCAAAACAATTATATATAGACTACAAAATCAATAATATTGAATAACACAATAGAATGCGAGTAATGACAATGGGAAACTTTGAAAGCCTTTATAAACTGAGAATTGGAAATTTAATGAACTGCTTTCAATGTAATATTTAAGTTTACTGAATACAATTACAACAAGAAAAACATGGTCGAAAAAAAAAAACTCATTTTGTTTGACTATTAATGCACTATCACAAAGTACACTTTTATATGCTAATGAATAAATTTTGAATTTCAGAAGAGGGGGGTAAAAACTCACAGATTATTCAAAAAACGGTACTTTTCCATTTAGCTGGTGCAAATCTCGCCAAGCAAAATTTATTGATGGCAACACAGAATACTGTCTGTCTATCTCAAGAACAGTTCTCACAATTGTCAATGTCAACTTCTGATAATCTTCCTGAATCATTCGAATCAAAATTGGGCATCATAAAAAGAAACTATATATGAAAGTAAAAATAAGATGGTAGTTCAGACAGTACCTGTTTTCGGCATTGTATGAATTGATAAATAATGCTTGGCAGGAGCTAACTTTGATAGACAGACAGTAAACATATTCCATTTGGCATTGGTTGTATGTTTTTGGTGACTTTATCGCCCAAACTGACGAAATGGAAAAGTATCAAAAAAACTAATTATAACTGATGCTTCGTTTCAATGATATTGAGATTTTCTGCCCACTAATCACATAATAAAATAGTTATTCAGAAAGTCACATTTAAATTTTTATAAACAAAAAATTTACAGGCATTGGTCCTCTTGAGGTTAGCTTATACTATGCATGTTCTAAATATTGAGTTTTAGGACTTGTTAGTAATTGTAACTTAAGCAACTTTCCAACATACCAGAAATTTAATAAAAAAGTTAGAGCAATTTTTTTTTTTTGCCACCATTTGATTTGTTATTGTTCTTCCTACTTTTCCAATCAATTTAAACCACAATTTTTTTTTATTTCAATATTAAAAAAAAAAAATTGTAATCTTATAGAGAAATTTTATTTCATTTTTTTTTCCACTACAAAAATTATTAAGTAATGCATTACATTATTTTTACATCATTATAATAACAAATTTGTTAATAATTCTAGAGAAGACAATTATTTGAAAAACAATGTGTTACATAAATTAATTTACCTTCATTTGGATAATACAATCACAGACAGTTTGCAGAAAGAAACAACAGAAAACCAGCTAAATTTCAATAAATTCTAAATGTTCATGAACTTTACAATGTACATCATTGGTTTCTTTCCTTTTCACTTATTTTTAACATTTCTGCCTAAAATTGTTTATAGACTGACCTCTGTTAAAGCTTCCTTTATTTGGTTCCTAGGATGTACATAAAAATCACCATTTGAACTGTTTTGTCTTTATTAATCTTTATTGCTTTCCAACATTTGCATGCTTTCTATGCATTTGGAAGTTTCAAAACTCCGGTTTGACGGACCACAAATGTTTTGACAAAAGGGGGTTGAATGATTAGACTTTGAGTTATTTGAAACTTATCTATTCAAACAAAGAGCTGTGGACTGTATATTAAATATTTATATTTATTTGAGCGACAGTTGGTACGTCGTGCTCCTTGGCTGAGGTCTACAGGAATAATGATACTTATTGTAAAAAAAAACAAGCATATGACTACAAGCGCCATCTGCACATGCGGGTCGTAACACCCTGTATTATCAAAATCTAGTCTTTTCACATGTAAATGAGCACTCGGAAAATATTTTTATCATGAATAATCAGTTACAGAATGTTTTAACATTTTCAAAGTTATTTCCTAAATGAAAAATTATTATGGTTTAAATAATATGATTTCCCCCCCCCCCATGATTTGTTCAAGTAAAATCTTGGTTTAGCGTGCTTCTTATTTTTAGTTCTAGAAGAAAAGAGAAAAATCGGAGGTCAGCAGTCGGAGCATATGGAAAAGTTTGCCCAAACTTTTCATTGCCAAGCAGCATGCTAAAATAGGATTCAATCTTTGTTTAGTGTTAACCAAAATTGTGCAAGGCTTGTTCAGAAAGAAAATTTTTGAACAGGCAGAGTATTTAATTTTATCAAAATTCTTATACTTCATATACCTAATAATGCTACCTTTATATAGATTGCAATCATGAAGATTATAAGAAAATGATTCATACTAATCAACCGTTTCCAGGTCTTTCCAAATTAATAAACTTGACTAGAAAATAGACAATCAATAGTTCTACAGAATTATATTGAAATGAACAGTATCTAACATTGCCATTTTAATGGAAAAATCAACTCTTCCACACTTTTAAATGCTCCCAATATTTAAAATGAATTAAATTGAACAGATACACTTCTTCAAACAAAATAATATATGTTTTCAATTGTAATACAAACCAGGCTTTTATTAATATTTTCAAGTATTTTGATACAAAATTACAACTCACTATAAAAAGAATGGAGTTCTTAATGTGACAGTAAAAGCTAGAAAATTATTCTTTAGTACTAACTTTAAACTTAAATATGATCATTTTAGCAGATGCGATACATTGTTATTTAAAATATTTCAGAATATATACACATACATAATTAAAAGAGATTTCATACTTATTGTATGTTCGTATGAAATTAATAAATTACATGAAAATATATGTCTTTGTGTTTGTTCAAAATGGTACACATGATAATCATTGAATTAATTCGGTGGTACAAGTTGACATATTGTTAAGAATTAGGAGTTCGCATATTTACAATCATTTATAAAAACCAACCAATACGGAAAAAATGCTTATGTTGAGAGCAATTCCGGTAAAAAGGATCTATGAATTACAAAAACTAAGATTCGTAATTAGAAAAAAGTGAGGATTTAAGATAACATTTTCCGACTAGAAAATGCATCACTTGTTTGTTTACACATATCTCAATATTCCATTTTAATTAAAAAGACAATATTACAAACCCGCTAATGATACAATACAACTCAATCGGTATATGAAGGAAATGTTGCTAGGAATTAACACAATTTTTTTTTCCTCACCCATGATAAATGTCCAATTCCAGATGTTTGCGATAGTCGTCGCATCTATGGCATAAAATGTATCCGAAATAGTCCAGATAACTTTCTAAACTATGTTGTATGTCACGCCTAAGAAGAAAATGTGTCAAATTTTTATTTTCAGAACACTCTTGTCAAATTTTTTTACGTCACGGCACAAGACATAACAAACACAATCATTTCTTCGTCGAAGACTTGCCGTGACGTCACCAACTTTAGATTGTAACTGCCAGATTTAAAATTCCAACATATTTATGGTTACTTAAATAATCTTGCTAAATTTATTCACAGTCACCAATGATTCCCTGAATATGAAATAAATTACCATTAACTATAATTAAAATTTTCGGAGACAAAATTTTATAATATTAAAAATGTCTCAATTGATAAAGAGAGCACTAGTATCATCACGCGTTGAAAACGAAAGTTAATGGCACCCATTTTGCTCTGAAAATGACGTCTGCTCTGTTTACAGGGGCTAAACATGCCCAGTTGTATGCGAAATTTCGTCCAAATCCTCCCGAAACATTTATAAATTATATTTTAACATATCTAAAGAGCAAGGTATTACAATACTTTGTTGTGTATTTTGTTTATGTAAAATAAATTTCAAGTTTAATCGGAAATGTTTCTATGAAAAAGTAATTTGTTTATGTAAAAGCTCATTTTACTTTTGATTTTTGATCTTTCTCTGCTCGCAAACATTTATAATATTACTGTCAGTGATGTTCATTATTCGATGGCAAAGAATTTCTGCTACATATATTGAACAATGCCATTGGCCTTGGCTCAAAACTTGAGTAATATAAATGAATTAAGAAATACTTTACTTAAATAAAATTATACTAATATCAATGTTTGTCATTAAAACGTTATAGAATCATTTGGAAGACTATAATATTAGTATACTTTTAGAACGTATAAATTTGAGAAAAAGAAACCGGTTTCCTGTTTCATATGTAATTCCAATCTCAATTTTTTCATTTTGAAATAGAATTAGTTTTCTGCATTTTATCAGCCTCAAAGTCGTTTTTTGTAAATAATGAAAGATATTTTTAAATATTATGTAGTAACATAATTTGTGTATCATTAATTATCATTCAAAACTTGTGATTAAAATTTCTTGGGATTTTTCTTTACAGTAGAACAAATAAATAAATTTTTGAAAAAAATATTGACAAAAATCAACCTACTACTTTTCCTTTTTTTCTACTTTTTTTTTTTACAAAATGCTATATGTAAAGATATATGAAATTTTAAGTGCCATTTGAAAGCTTCATGTAAAAATGAGTCCATTATGACTTGGTTGCATTTTAAATTTGAAATATATGTCAGAAAATAATAAAAGGTCTAAAGCAGGATGATACCTATGACAGAAAAAGAAAGATGTGTAAAAGATCATATGATATACTGAGATTCAAATATGTGAAAATATTTTCATTTTTCTGAAAGAAAAGTTGCAGTATATTTGAAAATTATTTCAGAATTATAAAACTTTGTGTGCACAGAAATACTAAAGAAGTGAATGATTTTAAAATTATTTTGGGTAGAATTTGTTCATAAATAATACTTATGTGATCTTGGCTTTCCTTCAAAACATTTTTGGAACTGGTGAAATCACCTGGTTTGGCTGAATTAATGTTTTCCTTTTTTGTAGAATTTAATGATTGGGTTCTTAAAATTGCTTTCTAATTAGGAAATTCTGTAATGGGTAATAGGAAATTCTATAAAAGGTGGTTATTTGTTTTACTTTCAGATATTCTTAGAGCATTGAATTATTGGTTATTGAATTATTTAAATTTGCATAGGAGATATTAGTTAATTGCCCTTAGAAAGATTTCAAATAATAAGGATCCCTACAATACATGGTAATCAATTTACATATTAGAAAATGAAATAGAAATAATTCGATATAAAAACCAACGTTTTTAAAAACAATGTTTTTATATGGTGGCAAAGTTTATTAACGAAAATTATTGAAATATTAGTTAAAACTGTTAGTTATTTTTAACTTTAAAATTTACTTAAAAAGAGACATCTGTGAGCGTACTAAAAAATTCATAATACTCATAAAATCCAAACATGCATTTGAAAGTTTGTAAGTCATTCTATTAAAAAAAAAAAAAAATGGGAACCAGAATTCAGAAAAAATTATTGTGATAAGACATGGTGCCAAATATTGGAAACTTTCTTTCTTGCGAATGATTACTGACTAAAAGTCAGCAACCCTTACTATCTTGGAGATAGTATCTCCCCTTTGTGAGTAAAAAAGTTTTACGACACCTCATGTGGTGAGGGAAGTGCCCGGTGTTCCCAGAGGGGGAAAGAAATTTTTTCCTCTATCCTAAAAGCGCCGAGAGGAAAGAATATCTTGACTTATTGAAATATTAGTTAAAACTTGTCGCAAATGTCTAAATATTGCATTGTTAGGCGAGTACAAACAATTCCCAAAATTTCAAAGTTCTAGCTTGGTGGGAAGTTGGTTAAATTAACGATCGAAAATTTGATGACACACACACATCAAGTGAAATTCAGAAAAACGTTTTAAAATTATCAAATTCTTTAAGCTTCAGCTGTGTTATTCTTATAGATAATATAAAATCTGATTGCAAATCATTACAGACAACCATTGTTTTATCTTAGTGAGATACTAATAAAACACATATTTTTAAGTTTGTGTTTGCCACATATATTTAAAAAAAATCATTTGCATATAATAGGATTATATACTGTATTATAATGTTCCATCTATAATCTGGCTTTTCATCTTTCTGACCATGTCAGTAATCCACCATTTTTACCCAGGAAATTATTATGTAGATTTATTTATGCCTTCACTTTCGATATAATAGTGTGTGCTATCAATACAAAATAGAACATACTTTTTATAATTTGTGATATTGTGTTAAAATTTCTATGCAAGTATATAAATCTTTTGCTGTTCGAATGCATTATTATTAATGATTTTCTGGTAATCCAGCTGTACTCGGTCCAATATCTAGAGAGAACGGTATTTCCATTATAACATTATTTTAACATTTATTTCTTTAAATTTTTGCTTGTAAAGTCTTGTAATTTTAAAGATATTTTTTTTATTTTAATTTTAAGTTATATGATGTAAGATTGAATTTCTTTATTGAAATAACTATATTTAAAAGCATTGGGACATATAAAAGTAAAAAGATTTCTTATTAACTGAGCTTTGAGAATTGAATTATTATTTACTTTTCAGATAAGTACACCTTTGAAGAAAGCAGTTGATGTTGGATGTGGCAGTGGGCAAAGCACTGTTGTTCTATCTCCTCATTTTGAAACAATTTTAGGTATAGATGTTAGCGAAGAACAAATTAAATGTGCTGAACAGATGAACACTTCCTCCAACGTTGAGTTCAGGTAACTCTTTTTCCCTTTTTTGAAGTTTGTTTGGTTTTGAAAATATGTGAATGATACCATTATAATGTATATTTTTAAATTATTACAGAAATTATTAAAAATTAATGTGTACGGTGTTTACGATAAATATGCTCAACCATTTTTAAAGTATTTGAGAACAAGTCCTACTATTCAGGGTAAAAAAAAGTAATGAAATTGTTATAGTATTATATTAATGTTTTGATTTATTATTTTTTGTAAGCTATTTGTGCTAAGCAACTTAGTTTTTATTTACCAATTTAATGATCTATAATAATAATTATATAAATGTGGAATGTTTTTAAATGTCACATTTCAAGCTTTCTGATTCAACTTACAATAAACAACAACAACAACAAAAATTCCTCAAAAACATGTTAAAGAACACCTATAATTTTTAGAGTTGACTCTCACTATTTTTGCACATGTGTGTGTGTATATATATATATACTATCTAGAGTATCTATTCTTTGTACAGATGAATATTCAAAATAAAATTCAACAAATATTTTATAAATATATTTAAGAATAATTTTTTAATAGAGAACAAATTAATGAATGTAATGATCATTGAAAAAATCTATGGACAATAATAAATTGTCAGAAGCTTAGACCATGACACCATGTGATTAGTATTCTTTATAGTTATGTGTAGCAGAGCAAAAATCTGTGTGAAAACTGAGGGGGAAAGGGAGTAAAAAACTAAACTCATTAACTGTATGCAATTCAAATTTTGATAAAATCCATTAATTTATATTTTCTCCCTGTTTTTTTTTAAAGGAGGCAAAATTTTCATTCCACGTACCATTAGAATATAACATTGTTTGGATTAATAGATTTTTAGAAGGAATGTTTAACAAATTTTAAAAATCCCAAATTGAAGCTTTTCAGCAGTATTTTCCAAAATTCACCATTAATTAAAACTTTTCAAAAAAAATTTTTTGAACTATTAAAAATAATAATTTTAAGAAAATAAATTATGAAAAACCTTTAATTAGTTCAAAATTAGTGAAAGAATAGATGCAAAATGGACGAAAGATGAGAAGAATTGAACACTTGGGTTAAAATGTGCTTTTTAATCCTCTATATCAAATTTAACTTGTTGTGGAGGAGTTAAAGAAGTAGAACTCGCAAACTGTGTAGTATTAATATTTAAAAGAATATTTCAAGGATGATTAATTTTGGAATTTGTGCGGAATAAATAGAGATGTTTTGAATGAAAAGCTTATCAATGTCATAGATTATTCAATCAAAACAAAATCATTGTTCTACAGCAGGGAACAAATAAATCTATTAAAATAATAATCTCTAAAAACCTACATTTTTCTACATAGAACAAACATAGGAATAAATATAAGAATCTTCTAATAACTACATGAATATAAATAGTCAGAAGCAAAGAAAGAGAATCACATAATGTGCATCAGCATTATGTGGAGTGAAGACAAAATCTACCTTGATGATCACTTTAACATTAAATTTTGTAAAAATGTAATGCAAATTTTGAAATAGTTACTTCGAGGTTCTCAACATCACTACTCAATTTTTCCAGTGTATGAAATCTCCAGCTTTTCAAAAATTCTGTGTTTTAGCTATGCATCCATGTACACAGATGTAAACTCTTCCTTTTATTAATATAGATAAGTTCATCCTGGAACAAAGACTAATATGGTTCCATTATTTTTAACTGATTTCAAAAAACAAAATTGGGTCTAAAAACTCATTAAAATGTGCATCTTTAAAGCAGATTAAGTTTGGGGAGAAAATATTGAAACTGCATGGAAAAATGGAGGAATAAAAAAAATAATCAAAAACGAACTGGGACATTTTTTTCCCTTTTTTATTTTTGGCAGAAATTTGCTTATGGCTCCGTTCATTGAAGCAGCCTAAAAACTTTTGGAGTGATATGATGAATGATGTAGATTTGCAGTACAGCAAAATACCAACAAACTTTCAAATTTTTATGTAAGATATATTTATATATAAATTAAAATATCTAATCATTTTTTCTTACCCAAAGTGTTCTTTTAATTGAACTTTTAAAGAGAAATAAGGCTGCAATGGGAAATGTGTAACTGTTAGTGCCAATTAAAAATATTTTTTAAAAATTTATTACTTTTTTAAAATTTTTAAGGTCATAGAAAGTTTAGACTTTTTAGAAAGTTAAGACTTTTTTTTTTATATAAATCTGTAGATATGAGAAATACTTTTTCTTAAAAAAATATTAGATTAAAAACTATGTTTTTTTTCCTAGAATCAATCGATTATGACATTTAATCGATTCAATAAATAATGTGTAAGGAAATGAGTCTTCTTTTGCTCCAGTGTAATAATTCAGTTTGTTACAATGGCTTTTACTGGCAAAATAAATCACACATTTAATGTATCGATAATACACAGTAATTATTATAAAAGATTTGATTTGTTTTTAGTATATCTACAGTAGTTAAAGTATCAATAAATATCGGTTATTAATATATTTTTTTCCAAGTTTATTTTTTATAATTTATATGTATGACTAATTCAATATATATTGCTAAACCAAGAATTATTTTAAACGAGATAATGAAGATGAGTGTATAAAACGAAGATTATTTTAACATGAAATAGATTGTAAAATCTCTAATTTCTTCATGAAACAGTGAATTATGTTTCAAAGTCTCCACTAGTACACTGATGTATGCAATTCTGGTATGGTCTTTTTTTTTTATAAATCATTTCTTTTTCAGAGTATCAAAGGGAGAAACTTTGCCAGTTAAATCTTCATCAGTAGATTTGGTAACCTTTTCTCAATCTCTGCATTGGTTCAATACCCATGAACTTTTTCCTGAGGTGCAGAGAGTTCTCAAGCCAAATGGAGTTATTGCTGCTTATGGCTACTGGATACCTATCCCAAAAGTTAATGATCAAAATAAAAATAAGGAGATTGATCAACTTATATTGCAAGTAATGTAAAAGATTCAATTTGTTTTATACAGTTGTGTACTAAGAATTAATAATTTAGTTTTTAACTGATCCATATCTTATAAAACTTATTTGACATATGTAATACATAAATGAATAGCATTATTTCTTTATGTATGTGTTAAAGGAAAAACACATAAAAAATATTTTTTAAATATTAAAATTATATTTATATCTCTTGTAAGTTAAATATTTTGATTAATTTAATTATTTATCTATTGATGTTTATGAATAATTTAAAATAAAAAAATAGAACTTTTGAAGGAAGAATTTTTTTTAATTCATTCTTCATAATTTTATAATATGGGTATTCTGATGTGGGTAATGTTTCTGGAATCATGGATTGTGAAGTAAACATCTTTTTTAATCATTTTTATTTTTATAGTATAAATGATTCAAAAAAAAATATTTAATTTACACTTATGTGTAAATAAATATATATATATATATTTTACTTTTCCATTGAAAGAAAAAAAAGGAATGTCCTTTGAATCTTTTAAATATTTGCTTGATTTTTTTTAAAAAAATTTTCATATTTCTTTTCTCTCTCCTAAATGATTGAGCTGTGCAAACTGTTTTTTTTTTCACGCTAAATTAAATTTGAAATAATATATGTATAATTAACTTTACTTTACACAAAAAATAGTTTTTATGTAAAATATGTTACAACTCATTCCTTTTTATTTGAAATCTATGAGATATGAGTTAAAATCTTTTTATTCCCTCTCTTTCTCACTAAATATATGAATCATAAAAAAATACAGAGATATTTTGTATAAGGTTAAATAATTTGTGTTGTTTTTCATAATTCACTTGAAAGGAAATTAAATTAATTCTAAATTATCT
>BMAW01009123.1:0-19454 GCA_019974015.1 Nephila pilipes | reverse complement strand
ACGAGAAAGGAAGCAATGCACATTCGGAGTGGCTTAGAAAGTCAATAATCACTGCAGTTAAATCATTCCGCAGAAGCAAGAACTTGTGTAATGGTGAAGATATTTTATCAGAATGCTTGTAATTTTTCAACCGCACTGCGAGAATATCGACGCTTGAAAAATTTTGAAAAATATGATTATTCATTCAAAGAGACCAGATGTGACGCAAGGAAGAGGAAAGGAAAGGCTTTCAAGCAGAACTGGGGAAGAAGTAGCTCATGCCGTGATCAAAAGAGCTGATTAATTTCCAATTAACAGTGTCATGTGATTTATCTCTCCCTTGGACTGCAGTACAAAAAGTCTTCGATCCATTGTAAATTTGTTTATATACAACATCTACATTGAGCAAGTTCTGAATACTGCAGGCCTCGACAAACACACTCACTTAGCAAAAAAAATTTTAGCCAAAATAGCCGTTGACAATGCATGACCATATAGTATTTTGTAGTCAGACGAGGCTTATTTCTCCCTATATGAAGCTGTGAATATTTAAAACTGTCGCATATGGGGTGTTACAAATTCTACTGTTGTGCATGAACAGTCTACATCATGATTACATTATCGTAAATTATGATTTTCCTGCAAATTTCTTTCATGGTCAACTTTTCTTTGAGAATACTTCTCATGGCCCTGAAAGGTTTTCCATTACGGGTTCCAGTTGCTGCGATCTTCTTCAGCAGCAGGTCACCATTGCCTTAGAAGAATGAGAATGTTAAGAGACTACTGTCTTCATGCAAGATGAGGCATCACCTTACAATGCCCCAGAATTAAAGGCAATGATTTGTATCCACTTTAAAGGCGATCGGTTAATATCGAGAAGTTTTTCGATTGAATGGTCTCCTCGTTCACCGTACTTGAATCTCTATGACTTCCGGTTGCGGAGATTTCTGAAAGATCATGTATAGGGAAGAAAAACATAGACTTTGTCTGAAACAGAAGCAAGCATGAAACTTCATGTTGCTGCAATGGATTGAAAAACCTTTTGCGCTACTGTTAAACAAGTTATAACACGCTATGCACTTGTGCTTTACGCAAACGGAATGTACAATGAACATATGCTGTAGTTAAATAAATTTTGTGTTCCCACTTTGCGTTTTTTATACTTCATGTGCTTCCTTCTCCCCTGGTTGTTGAACTATTATCCTTTTTTATCATAGATTTCTTTTCCCCGTGGTGCATGTACTTTACTTTCCAAGTTTCAACAACGTCCGACAAACAGAAAGGATTTTACGTAGATCTAAATAGAATAAGTTTAATTACAACCAACTCGTATAACCTATAAATGTAAAAATTCCTTACGTTTAGTTCTAAAATGTACACTGGTATGCAAAACTTAAGCAACCGGTGGTTTTTTTTCCCTTAACTCCGCAAGAAATCATCTGAGACACATGAAATTTAGCAATGAGAGACAGCACTTTGTACTTAAACGATGTCGAAGTTTGGTGTGGTTTGGTTTAGTTTTATCAACATCGCACTAGAAGCAACACGGGCTATTGACAACGGACCTCGTAGTTTTGAACCTCGGTCAAGTGATGAGGATGACACCTGAGCATGTACCCCCTTCTCCTAACTTTCACACCACGTCAATGAGAGGACTTTGGGCCCCGACAAATTTAACGTGTATCAGCCCCAGCAACACGACGGGTATTTAGTGGCATCAAGGCTCGCACCCACTACTCAACGAAACCGCCAGCCGCGAGTCTGATGTCTTAACCACTAGGCTATCGCCGCCACAAACGATGGAGAAAGCATAGTTCGGCAAAAATGAATACAATTCATAAAGTATGGAATAAAACAAAAAAAAAAGCTTTATTGAACTCATGGTACCATTACATTTGATTGTCTGTCCAAGAGGAAGAACAACAAGCAGATGTTCTTCAGAATGGGATATGCCCTCCTCTTACTGCAATGGTTGCTTCTCACCATTTTTCCATACTCAGCACCGGATTGTCCAACAGCTCTTGAGGTAAGAGTGCCCATTTCTCAATCAACATCTGCTTCGGTTGTTGGGTGTTTCACTGAGGATGTAATAGTGACGCAAGGCAACTCCTCAAACATCCCACACATGTTTTAAATCAGGGTAGAAAGCTGGCTAGTCCTTTCGAATAATATCTTTACTTTCCAGCAGCTACTGAACATCAACAGAACAGTGTCCATGCATTGCTATCCGTAAAAACAAGGTCTGGTCCAATAGCACCTCGGAACAGACGCACATGGGGAAGGACCACCTACTTAGCGATTTCCGATAGCGACCTCTGTTCGAGAATGTGGTGCTCAGTCCACCCATTCAATATAATACCTCTAATGACTCCCAGAATAAATCCTAACGGGTCTCTTTCCTTGATTATTTACGGGATGAGCCGATTAATCCCTGAACCTGTCTCCGATAAACTGGCGTTTAGATTGACATCGACAGATCATCAGATAGAGACACGAGTCTTGTGATGAGATGTCAGTTTTGATATCCCCGCCACTCGACAGTTACCGCGGTGGCTGTTAACTTTCAAAGGATGCAGCGTTCAGGACGGGGAATGGGACACCTTTATTTGAAGGCGTGGCTGCGATGAAACCGCGACATAGTCGCTGGTGCTGCACGCACTTGCAGAACGGCACTGCTGACTGGTATCAGGCTCTTTCGCGGGATGGTAGCTAAGTTAGGTGAACAGAGGCATCGTGGGTCCAGTGGGTGATTTGTTTTCCTAGGACATTCACCAACCTCCCTGGCTGTACCTGGGTTTGGGAACTCCGGGAGCCGCAAAGTGCTTTTGGTGGGTTCATTTCTACTGAAGGTCGAATGCAGCCTTCATCAACTTTCCGGTCGTTCTTCCACACAAGTGTCAGATTGATTTTACTCTGGCTATTTCACGAGAGGTCACTTGCACTTGCGTAGGTAATCTTTGGTGCTCCTCCGTTCTTTCTTTTATTGTGAGATAGGTTCCAAGCCGTCAGACCCATCGCATTTGCGTACCTCACGTTACTTATGACAGTTTGATTTCCTGGCTTATTTTCACTTACCCATCACCTTTCCCCTACTTAATTGCTTGTTGTATTGATCCATTTCTGCAGTTTCATGGCTATCTGTGAGTTACATTGTTGTAGAGTTTGCACACCTGTGTATATAAAATATAGATCACTGAAAATGAAATTTAACTGAACTGGAAGACCTTGAAGAATTTGAAAATAAGCTTTCCACAAAGGGATAATTAAAGGATCTTAAGAAAACAGAATCCTATGAACGAACTGCCTGTAATGACAAAGAGGATGAGCTCTGGTTCGATGTTAATCTGTAGTGAATTTTGTAATGAATTCTGCGTTTACCTTTAAAAACTACTGCAGGATAAATACTCAAATTTGAATGTAGTTCAAAATTAAGGATTTAATTTAAAATATTTCATTGGCTCTTTCAAGTTGATTTTTGACGGATTCTAAAGGACAGTAAAGATCATATTGATTTCACTCTTGGAAGGATTATTAGCATTCTGACCAAAGTCCCTGAACCCACATCACATCCTAATTAAGATGTTGTTTTTGAGATGTTATCCTTTTCTAACTCTAAATGTTTTAGTGATGTATTTCTAACGTCCCTCGAAATCATTTGGTTCAGTAAAACTGGACTAAAAATTATATTTTGGAGCTAAATAGACTTCAGTTTTCAAATTGTTTTAACTAAGATTCTTTTTAAAATCTAAATAAAAGTGGAGGTTTAAACAAACTCTTATCAAACTACACTCTATAACAAAAATGTACTTTCCAAGAAGGGTTATCCGATGGAGTGGGAGTGTGGAAATAGGAAAATTAACAGAATGAAAATGATTAAAATTTCAGAGATTTAAATGAGTTTATTTAAGAATTATATAGTTGCAGTAACGAAAATGGGTGATGTTATAACATCAGCCTCTAGCCTGGACAGCTTCCACACGACAGGGCATGTGTCTCTGATGGACTTTGTGATATTTCTTACTAAATTTAGCTGGTGTCAGGCTAGATCTCCACCACAGGTAGATGCAGTCGCCCTTCCCATCATATCTCAGACATGTTCGATTGAAGAAGTCGTAGTCAAAGTGTTTGACCAAAATGTAAGACGGTTCTTAGCAGCGTACGTGGTTAGGCATTGCTGAAAATAGGCCAGGCTACTACAAAGGAACAGCGGAAAACAGATCTCAGAATATCCGTCAACGCGTACCGCTGTGCCAAGACCTTCTTGTGAACCAAAGGGGTAATGTCCGGCTATCAAGAAATACTAAACCATAATTCCTATTTAGTCTGTGTGGCGTGTAATGTTTAAAGCGGGTACTGCACTGGGCGTCTCAGACATATGTCTTCGATGATGCCGTCAGGACACAGTTGAAGCAGATTCGTCGTTAAACACTTTACCTTCTAATCAGCATCATTCCACGGATCGAGCCAAGCACTACTGTAATCTAGTTCGAGCAGTGTGCAGGCGTGGTGTCGATGGCGTAGCATCTTTACGAGCGTAGACGCTCTATCAGCCGTCGTGGTCATGGACATTCATTATTACGGATCGCATGTCTGACGAGCAGTGAATTCATGGTTGATAACGATGAATCAGGCGCTGTGACAGCTGATCTGGCAATCGCAGGTCCTCCCCGATCTACTGTGGCCTAGATCCAACCGCTAGCATCATGTGGCTGAAGTCTGCCATTCTCACTATTATTGCCAGCATATTCAGTCGCGCATCAACCCGCCATGGCGACAATTCTCCGATTTACCAACCTGCCTCTCTTTCAATTCAATGATTCGACTCTTTCAAACTCTGGCAGTTGCTCGTAATAGGCTCCAGATCCTGCGGCGAGCTTTTCAGTCGTTGAAGGTATCCTAATTCGCAATTACAGCAGAAAATTTGACCATCAAAATTGAATCAGCTATTATCTCTTGCTAGTGCGCAGTTTCGTTGAGCTGTTTCCAGCTATTCATTCATTGGACATCAAACTCAATCATTTGTGTTTGGTCAAATCTTCACATAGAAATTTCTTTGCAATTGGGCAATTCTTTCTTGAGTCAGTTTTTATGTTATAGAATGTATTTAATTTAATTATTTCATATTTGAAACTATTCAATCACATGAAAATGTAAAACTAAATCGAAGGATATTCAAAATGTAACTCATCATGAAAAAATATTATCTTAAATGTAAAATAAAATTCAATTCAATCCAAGAAAACTTTCACATTATGTTTTTCTCTCTGTATGAAAACTAAAGACTAAATAAATCTGGACAAAATTGAAGCAAGAGGGGAGGGGAAACTCAATAGGTTTCATAAGACTTGAAGTCGATTAAAAAAGCTTTATGTTTCCCTATTGAGTTTATACATACATATATATATATATATATATATATATATATATATATATTTTACGTTTTGTTCTTCAAATGAGCTAATTTGAAAGTCAAAGTAATTTGAAAATATTATTTCTGTAATCATTTTAAAATTGTTTTGTAAGTTAAAAATTAGGAAATATCTTGCTACTCTCTAACTATCTGTAAGGTGAGCTATTCGCATACCTACTTTAGGTTTACTTTCTGATTTTATGTTTAAATTTCCAGTTCCTTTCTAAACAAATGAAGCGGGATTACTCAAATTAAATTAAATAAATTGTATAGTGATCGGATTTAAAGAAATACGTATAAAAGTGATGGAAATTTGAATAAGGAATTTATAGTGAAATAAGTAATGCGTAGTCAAGAGTATTGACATACCATGATTATCTGTAACAGGCCTACTTTGATTAGGGATGTTTTGTGAATTGATCTTGTATTAAAAAGAAAAATTTATTGCTTGGGTCTTCATTCTCTTTAATTAAAGTTTTTCGAACCGAGTGGACGGTTAGGTAAAACTTATTCTTAAATGGATTTCAACTATATTGAGGATTCGTAGACAAAGAAAATGACCATTTACTGTATATACGTAATTAAACTTCAAATAAAAAGATTAGATTTGTAGTAACTAATGCTTCTTTACTGAATTATATGAATTTCATCGCACAGTTTTTATTTAATGAATAATCAACTTAGAAATAATGACCGTAGAATTAAAGGACAAAGAGACATCATAAATATTCTACATTAAAGCAATATAAAAACAATAAAAATAATAAATCTGATTTTTAACAATACAAATAGCTTAAAGCATACTTATATTAATTAAACTTGCTCAGGATTAAATTTTAAGGCATAGAAATTTCTTGAAATCATGGGAAATTGGGGGAGGGGGGATCTATGTGTGAAAATTTTTGCTAATTTGTTGATTTTCATCAAATAATTTCCATAATAGGTAGCTTGATTTTTTAATTTTTTTTTTCTTTTTCTTTTATACTTATTTCAGAAATTTATGAGCGATAATTCGTAGTAATTAACATTTTGCAAAAAGAACAATTTGTAGGTGAAAATGTGATGGCTTGATTTTTTTTTAAGAAAAAAAAGAATTTAAAAGGAGATTCGAACCTTAAGAAAAACTAAATTTTCGGAATGTGAATTCCATAATATATAGTATTCTTTTTCATCTCTTCTATAGGTCCACTCTATAATCAATAGAGGGGAATGTGGAGTTTGCGGAGACCCTTACCACTTGAAGCAACCAAGAGCGAATGAGGCAGGGGGCAAGTATGGACTGGGTATTATTGCCAGAAACTACACAATGGGACAGGTGAGATTAAGAGGTTCTGTGTTAAATAACTATTGAGAATCGATTTAATTTAATGTAACCAAATCATCACAAAATTACCAAAACTTCTAACTTTTCAGTAATGATTAGTTAGAATTAGCTCTTTATTCTTTTGCACCAAGTCACTTGAGAATTTCAAAGCGTAATAGAATTTTTTGGTTAGATTCTGTAGGTTTCGAATTTTTATAATTGGAAGTTAATAACAATTGCTACCTTTTTTCCATAAAGTTGTGATTCTATATAGGCGTTCTCTGCCTCCTTCTATCAGAAGAAAGAATAAAAGTTCTATATTTCTAAATTTATAATCCATATTTCTAATTTATAATCTATAAAAAAACCTAAAAAGTTCTATATTTCAAAATTTTAAACGTTTGTAGAAAGATTTGTTCTATTTTAGAGGGCATGAAATAGAAAGTCTTACGTTTCTTTGAATATTCTAATAAACAAAGATAATCCTTAATCAAAAAATTTCTTTTTCGAGAAAATCTGTCAGAATCCTTTTAATATATATCATGTCTGTTTTAAAAAGTAAACCATAAGAGTACTAGATGAGCAATAATCGTTCCAAATATCGGCTATAGAAGATAAGAGAATTTGTAGAAAATTATTTCCTTTATCTTTTTTTACCTCCTGTCTTGTAAAAAAAGATTCTGAAGGGAGCTCTTGAAGAATGTAAACATATTCGAGCATATGTATTAGAAACGAGTATTAACACTTTAATTAACAAATCAATGTTTACAAATTCAATAGTGAAAATGACTCTACACCTTTAACATATGTATTTACTAAAATGTTCTGAAATACATAGAGTTCTGGTTCGAACAAAACTAATGCAAGAATTAATGTGCTGATGAGATGACAACTTCGCGTAAGAATCTAAGGTTTGTCTAAGATCAATATAAGAAACATGTAAAGCAAATAAGAAACTTGTAATAACTATAAGTGATGTTATGCTAGTTTAATATCCAGTACATCGCTCATATTGTATCAAATAAAAGCTGATATTTTGGAGTATCTCTGAAAATTTTTAGAATTCGTTTTCGATTTTACAATACTGATACATAAGAACAAAGAAATAAAAAAAAATTGAGAATAGTTTTAAGTACTTTTCTCCTTTAAAAATATCAGGCTTTATACAAATTTCATTCCCAGAAACAGATAAAAAAAAACTGTATAGTATCACTAATTCAAAATTAGAATTGAAATATTTAAATCTACTCTTAAGATATTAAATTGTCTTCAATATAAAACTTTTATAGCGAGTAAATGAAAGTTTAATGCTTAAAAACATAACCTTATACTTATAAGTTTGTAAAATATTAACAGCTTATATTGTTATGAATATACATTACGAGTATTACATTTACTACAAGTGTAATATTTTTTAAAGGGAAACGAGACTGAAGATTCTAAAATCTCTAATTTTTGTTGCATCTTCATGATATTCCAACAAGTGATCTTTAATTTGTTTTTACACCATGCGGAAAATGTTCTCTGAAAATATTCATAATTTTTTCAGGTGGTACTTTTGAAGTATGGGCTTTAAATTGAACCATTGATAGAGAAGATAAAAACTTGAGTTTTACAATGCATTTTCCCCCTAAGAAAATCACTCAGAATACTTTTTCTATAACAAACATATAAAATAACATATAAAAATAAACAAAACCCTAAATGCTATTTTTTTTTCTTCAAATTTTGAAATGATGATGATAACTAATAATTATGAGAACATTAGTTATTTAACTTTACTTCTAATGACAGGATTCGAATCAGGTACCTTCAGATATTCTCAATATCTTCTTGCAATTGCTTTAACTTCTGTAACCCTCTTATGATCCTGTAACGCTTTAATTCTTCTATTTCTCCTCCTTCATATATATATATATAAAACATATATATGTATGTATGTATATATATACAACATATTATATATATTCACTATAGTAAGGCTCATTTCCATGTATCATAGTTCTTTGAGAAGACCAGGTTATATATAGTAAAACAGGCTCAGAGGTTAGTGAATGGCGCATGAGAAAGCGTTACAATCTTATTATTTATGAAAGAGATTTATGTAATCAAAACGAGAAAAGCCATTGTAGAGCTGTAATTCCTTAAATAAAAAAGAAACACTAGATGACGAAAAAAGGACCCTGATTTTAATAATTTTTATTGCCGACGGTAAATAGCTTATTTTAATATTTTTTAATTAAAAAAGTTTTTTCAGTTTTTTGATTTTCTTGTGTCTTAAGCTCCTTAATATTCAACAGTTGATTGTCTTGTAACACAAATCCCTTAATTCCACTTTTACGTTATTAAGATTATTTTACACTTCTATTAGTTTAAAGATTTTACAAAATGTAAATCAAAGCTTTCATGTTTTCTATTATTAAAAATTATTTTAGTTTTTAAAGGTGATGAGAAAATAAAATAATACACATTGAGTGAAATTCCTTCAAACTCATTTTCCATTCAAGTTAAATTTACTTATTAGTGCCCAAAAATTAAATGTACTTCCAAAGAATGATAAAAATAAGAAATGGTTGGAATATATATATTCAATTAAAAATGTATTACGTTAAAAAGCATTGTTTTGATACTACAGATGTTTTAAGCATATGACATATCATACGCTAAAATTAACATGCTTTTACGCTGAATTTAACATGCCTTTATGAATATTTGGAAAACTCACTACATAAACTATAATAGCTCTTTGCACAAATATTCACAAATAAACCGATTTATTTTTGCATTTCTTTTACCAAAAAAAAAAAAAACTTGCAGACACAACTCTCATCAATTCTAATCTCATGTGAAACATAACTATGAAATTTGAGACTATATAACATATATTAAATTTACTACTGCATTGCGGTTTCCTGTGACTTCTGAAAGCAATGTAAATTTAATTTCAAGCGTCTTAGTTTTGGATAATAGATGACTTTATATGCAACAAAATAATAGAGAAGCTTTTTATAAAATACAGGGTGCATGAATGTATTAATAAAATATCAATTCAATTAAACATAACATATTAAGAGCTTATTTTTGTAGTTTTCAATTAAAAATAGCCACCACCACCCATTTTTTATAAAGTTCATTTAGGAGTTTATAAAAAATAATAATTCAGATTTTCTTATTAAATTTACATCATTCATATGAGCTTTCAGGAATTTCTTTTTAAAAGTCTTTCGCAGTCTAATGTTCTCCGAATGCATCCGAAAAGGAAATATAAATTTATAAAGATTAAAATTTAGGTATTCACAAACCTAAATCTTTTAATTCAAACACCAATAAACTTATAGAAGATAAACTCTTTGTAATTGAGTGAAAAATATTCAATAGTTTTTACCAACATGACTAATATTTCCAGTAGATATTCCCTGCACTTACAAAAGATCTATTGAAGTAATTTGATGGTGAAATTGATATATACGGGAAATAACTATGTGGTTATATAGGATGAGATAAAATTAGATTATCACATGTTTGTGGGAAAGAAGTTATTTAATTAATAAAGAAAAAAAAATTCTTTTTTTCCCTTATTTGTTACTAATCTAGAAGAGTTGCTACAACAAGTTGATTGGAAGATATTTTATATAATGAGAAAACGACAAAGCGAAAGCTGCAGGAATCAATTTTCACAGTAATAAGAAATCTAAAATAAATTTTGAACTAATACATAAAGGCAGTTCTAATGTATGAATAAGAATTTGGAACAAGGATCATCTCAAACAGATTCCCCATTTTGTGAAAGAATCTATATAACAAGGTATCTAAGGAAGTAATGAAAAATCAAAAGGCTACTTAAAATAAGGGAGAGTGAGTTAAATTTTTAAAAAAAAAGTGTGAAAAGAACATTATAATAGCATATTTCTGATCTAGAACTATATCACAGATAAGCTACACAAAAATATACTGCAATGCTCATAATTCTATATTTAATGCCCATGCACAAAATAATTTTAATGTAATAAAACATATTCTCTCTTTCTTTCTCTTCTCTTTTCTCTCTCTTTTCTTCTCTCCTCTCTTTCATTCGCTTTATCGTACAAGATGCGAAAATAAATAAGCTATACACATCTATGACATGAGCTATTCGCGGAACTACCCTTAACTAATGCCTGGGGTTTCTTTCTGACTATATATTTAAGTGTTTAGTTCCTTTATAAACAAAGGAAGCCTGGTTGCGAAAATTAGATAAACTTTAGAAGTGTAATAGATATAATCAAATCGTATCAAAGTGACAAAGAATTGAATATGAAAATATAGTGCGGTGGAGTCACATGCGTGTCTTTGTGATCTAAAAAATATTAAGATCTCCGTTTATTCCATTCCAATGAGGATCAACTGACAATCCAATCCGAGTATCCGGGTAAGAGCAATCTTTGGTATTTAAAGGAGCTGTGCGCCCATCGAGGGACAGTGAACTAGTAAAGGGCATTCCCCTTTTTTAAAGAAACAATTAATATAGACAAGAAATTGACTTGAGTAAAGTAATTCATAAGCAATTTGAAAGTAATTATTGAATTGTTTTAGCGTAACTATTTTAACTACTTAATCTGTGCTTGGAATTAAACGCAAAATTTTAGATTTATTATTAATATTTAAGGGGACTTAGTACCTTTGCACCTTCAAAAGTTCGATTTTTCAAATTTGATTTTAAAAAATAGTACTGATTGTTAGGAGCATTTTAAAACAAACCGCGTCAAAATCTGACAATTATTACATCCTGTGCAACAAAAAATGTAAATGTCTAAAGTGGCTTGTTCTGTGTAATGCAATGTAAACAAACCTCTTTTTCTCAGTTTGCTATTTTCACACTTTCCCACATGATTAAAAAAAATATTTTGCATGAAGAGCTTTAAAATTTTACATGAGTGTTGTACTTGTAAATCTTTATTCTGTGAACCTCAATTTTGTTAATAGGACGATTAGATTTTATTTTAAAACATGATACATGGAAAAAAAAGTTACTAAATACAAACTTGATAACTTTTTTAATTTTTTCAAATTTTTTTTAATGTAAGGTAAATTTAAAATTTGAGGTTTACAGAATAAAGTCATTATTTAGCTTTAATTTGGTATAAGAATTATGGTTCTACTGTACATCTTTCAAAAGTTATCTTGTGGGTAACGTAAGGTAAGCTAATTTATTTTTCACATTTTTGTACGCAGATTTCATGTTGTATAAGAAAATATATTAATTTAATAGCAAAACTTGACCCAATATTTTAAACTATGCACTGTATTACACAAACTGACTAAGTTTGATACTGAAATGAGCAAAAATTGTTGTTTTAGGAAGAATTGAAAAAAGTTTGTCAAAATGTTCTACTTTTGATTTCGTAAGGTACTAAGTCCCCTTAAGGTGACAAACGAGTCAAGTAATAGCCATACATCAATCAAATGAAAAATTTCAAGAAGAAAAACCTTGAAAGATAAGGAGGGAGAAATTTCGTGATAAAAATACCACAAATAAAAATAATAAAAATATGTTTATGGTACTTAATTTTCTTTCTTTTAACTTTTTGTGGTTTTTTTTTTTTTTTTTTTTCAGATTATCAAAGTCACCATTGATTTAACAGCAAATCATCTGGGCTACTTCAAGTTCCGAATTTGTCCAAACAATGATACCAAAAAGATCGTAGATCAGGACTGCTTGAACAAATACCCTCTTCAATTGGCTGATAGATCAGGCACAAAATTTCATGTGGAATCCTGGCATTTGGGATGGATTGACATTTATCTCCAGCTTCCGACCAAACTTACTTGCTCTCAGTGTGTTTTACAATGGGAATATAGAGGAGGTACGGCCTGAATAATTACGTGATCTTTTCAATTATCTTAATTGTTCTAATTTTCCCCATCGATTACCAATTATCTTTTACAGTTTTAATGAACTGATTTATTTTGGAAGCCTAAATTCATAAATTTTGTCTCATAGTACATTGTACAACTACAGACTCTCCATAGATATACACTGCATCTGCAAAAAATGCTATAGACTTCTAATGGACTTACTGAAGATGCAACGGATATGTATGGGATTAGTTTTATTTTTGAGAAGGAATCTTAGAAGACCTAATGTCTCATAAAAAAAGTTTTCAAAAACGTTTGCTCATTATAAGAGACACTTTTTCATAAATTTTTCAATGTATTTTAAAAAATTTCACATTTAATAAAATCATCATGAAAAAACCACGAATATCTTACTTAAAAAGTTACATATCATGTACACAACATACTTACCATAGATATCCATCGAGCCAGCAAAATGTAATGAATTTGTCATAGATTCTTTATTGTAAGAGCTCTGGATATCTATGGGAATTGTATAATGTATGTAAGGACTGAATGAGATTTAAAAAGATTTTTCTTAATTAAAAAGACTTAAAATGATCTATTGCGAGATAAGTCTTTTGTAATAATTAAAACACTTATTTTAAAAAATAATTGTAGTTTCAATCGTGTCTATAATTATTTTAAACACGTTCCACAATATATAAATAAATTATTCCGTTTCGTTAAAAATGCCACAGAAGAACAAAAGAAATCGTTAAAATAATATGTAAGTAATAAATTTAGTTTCATTGTAAGTTATGTAGGATATTAAGCAAATTAACAAAATGACATACGACATAACAAATTACATAGAATTATCATTTGCATAAAATAACAATTAATATCATATTTTTTACAATTGCTATTAATCAAAATTGGATTCTCTTTATATAAGATTTTTTTAATTTTGCAACCTTAGTTTAGTATATATATTATTTTGATTATTTTTCGAAAAGCATTAGTTATTTCTTTCAGAAAATTATAAAACACACGTGAACTGGTTTAATATATTCAATTATATTACTGAAATTGGAATATTAAACAAAAATTAATTTATTAAAAAGATAATGTCACAAAACAATGTCAAAATCATTTCTACTACAGGTGAAAGACTGTAAGAAGAAATGTCAACAGTCTAAAGTTAAAAAACCTTGTATTTCTATAGTATACTTCCACTTACAAGCAATAATTCGCAGAAATTTCTTAACATAAACATTTTTGGTAGTGTATTTTCAGGGAATTGCTAATGACTCAGTGATTCTTCTATACGTCCCCAAAAAATTCAAAAAAAAAAAAAAAAAAAAAAAAAAAAAGAACTGTTGGTCGTGAATGACTCTAAAGAACCCAACCCAAAGCTTCTTATTCGACAGAGCCGATGGCCCGAGTCTAGCTATGAAAATCCAAATGAAAATCCCATGGGTGGGGCAGCGAACTACGGGAATAGACCCTTCCACCCATTTCAACCTGAATACTCATTTTCTGATTCACTTAATCGATTGACATATCTTGGAAGTAATTGAGAATAAATTTGTTCCTATGAATGTACATTCTGAGTCAGTATCACATTAAGAGATTTATTTTAAATTTCTTTAACAGCAGTGATATCACAAAATGCGGGTTTTTGAATTTATTTATTTATTTATTTGCGGTAGGAGGAGAGGTCATGAAAACTCAGAGCAATGTTGAGCAGAGTGATGTTGGCATAATTTTGTCGTGAGAGGAAATTTAACTCTAGATTTTGCTTTTCTTTGATTTAGAATGCATTACAATTACGCGGCCATGGTAATCTAGTAGTCATGGTCGCGAACAAGATACTGGAGTTTCCGTTGAGTCGTGGGCTCGAGTCCTAAAAAAAACCCAACCGCTGATGCCCGTTGAATCTGATGAGGCTCCAAATCCTCTCGTAGAGGGTGTGGAAGTTTGGAGAGGAAATTTTCAGTTAGGTGTCGTCCCCGTCTCTTGACCAAGGTTGAAAATTACGAGACCCATCGCCAATACCCCTCGTTTCGCTTCTCAGGGCAACGTTGATGAACTATCAATCAAAAAAGCATTGCAATTACATCTCTCAATTATTTTTACAGGGTGATTCATGAAGGGAAAACAATTTAACTTTCGCAGCCTAAGAAAAATAGATAATGCAAAATATCAAATCAAACAACATAATATAATTCGTGTATTAGTAATGATATTTAAATATAATATAGATGAACAATTATTCTTATTTAAATAAATTTTGAAAAGTGGATGGATCTAGTGTTCGATTAGAATAAGAATTTAAGGAGCGAGGCCAACAAACCACTTATGGCTCTTCCTCGGTTTTCAGCGTTTTGTTATGTTAATATAATAATAGCACTATTTTAAATTTTTTTTCAATTTCATATAAAATTGAGTAATCATCACATCAAGATTGCAAATTTGATGCTGTTTGGAAATTTTATTTTCCTATGTTTAAAAAGTTAAACCATTGTTAAACTTGTTTAATAACTCTTTATAACATTTCATGGGAGAGTGCATCTGAAATCAGGGATGACCAATACGTTGAGAACTTGCAAAATAGTATAGTGAAAATTATTTGCTGCATATTTAACATTGTGCACGGATAAAACAATTATAAGTCATTCCTAAATAATTCAACTCATAAACTTATCTGGTTGTGAATATATATATATATATATACTGCTGTTTGTAGAAAATGCAACACCATGAAAGAATCATCAGAATCAAATGAAATTTAATGCAGAAACGACTTGTACTGATACAAATAAATGATGAAATTTTCAAAACAAAAGAAACAAATTAAGCGTCCGAAATCAGTATTTGGTGCAGCCACCATGCGCTGCAATAAGTGCTGCTATACGACGTGGCATGGAGTCAAACAGATGTTGAATATCTGCTTGAGGAAGAGAATTCCATATCGCTTGTATGCGCAACCAAAGTTCGTCTTTGGAAACTGCAGGACGCGGATCACGAGCGAGACGCCGACCAACCATATCCCACACGTGCTCAATAGGCGACATATCCGGTGAATAAGCAGGCCAAGGAAGAAGTTGCAGGCGTTGTGCTGAACAGAAGTCTCGAACAGTCCGCGCAACATGTGGGCGTGCATTATCCTGCTGAAAGATAGCTCCAGGGATGCCTTGAAGGAAAGGAACGACTTCGGGCTGTAGCACTTCACGGACGTACCTGTTGCTATTGAGATTACCCTCAATTCGTATCAAATTGGATCGTCCATGATACGAAATCGCACCCCAGACCATAACTCCGGGTGTTCGACCACTATGTCGTTCAATAATACACTCAGGAAGGCAGCGTTGACCGGCATAACGTCTAACACGAACACGGCCATCATGGGTCCACAAATTGAAGCGTGATTCATCTGAAAAGACAACTTGGTGCCAATCAGCTCGCCTGTCTCTGTGCTCAAGAGCCCACTGCCGACGCAGCCGTCGATGATTCGCCGTGAGGGGAATCCTGTATAAAGGCACCCTTGCACGCAATCCACGGCGCAGCAGACGACGACGAATTGACGAAGCCGACAATTGTACACCTGTAGCAGTAGACCAACGTGCTGCCAGCTGCCTGGAGGAAGCTGTGCGATCATTCACCGCCATGCGGAGCAGGTGTCGATCATCGCGCTCTGACGTCACCTTCTGTCGTCCAGTGCCTGTTTTTCGAGTTGTTCGGTGCTCGTCGGTCCACTGCTTCCAAACTCGCATCACTGTGGAATTGTTCCGCTGCATACGAGCTGCTATTGCGCGATAGGAAAATCCTCCTTCTCGAAGGCCGATTATCCTCCCTCGTTCAAACTCCGTAAGTTGCTTGAATTTCTTATTCTTCCGTCGTGGAGGCATACTCAGGTCTCACTAAACGTTTGCCACTAACAAATAATCATAGACTTTTTTCAACGTCCCGCTACAGCACTTTATTTATACGCTTTCAGCATCAATTCAGAGGGCGCTGCGCGCGCCGCGCACGCGCGATGGCTCTGAAACTTTATTAATTTGCATAATATCCTATAATTGACATTTGCTGCGAATTTCATTTGATTCTGATGATTCCTTCATGGTGTTGCATTTTCTACAAACAGCAGTTTATATAAATCCAATCATACTTATTACTAAATTAAAAACCAGCAAGTCTTCTAACTAATGTACATTTAAAATCATTGTTTTTGGTTACAACAAAAAAAAAAAAAACAAAAAAACGTTGTTTAATTAATACATTGTTGCAAAATTTATATTAAATTTTTTTTTTTATGTTTTATTATCTTTGCTATGATATTTGAATAAATATAAAAGTATAGCGAAAATGGCTTTTTCATGTTTCAATGGTACTATAATAAATCGTAAAAAAATCCAAGCGACCATCCTATTGATATGAGAGTATGAAGGCAAACGATTATAACAAGCATGCGCGCGCGAGCGTGTTCCTATATCAGACACTTTGTATTTTAATGTTCCATTAGAGCAAACAAAAGATGTCAAACTTAAAGGTTGACGTGGGTCAAATTAGCAAAGTTTTAAGTTTATGTGGGCAGCAAGAAACGAACTATAAAAGAATTTTCAGAAGAAGAAAAAAATTGTTCGAAAAAAACCGAAAACAAAGATAATTTTAATGTATTTTTTTTCCTGACTCTTAACATACCTCTTCTCTACTACCTTCTTTTCTACTTCGGGAAAATTTTTATTTGCTGTGTTTAGTTTCGAAACTGACTCAAGGGATTTGTCAGAAACTACATATCTGATAGGAGACTCATTTTCTTTCACACAAGTTTAAAACAACTGCTCCTCTCTAATAAGAACTTACTAACATAAAAATTGTCACAAATGCTCGAATGTTTTCAAATTTGACTGGTAAATATATGTAACACTCGCAGACACGCCAACTTTACTGAATTTTACTATAATTCTGAATCATATTGTATCTTAATTTTACCTCAGTTTGCATATCATTAAGTACTGATTATATATCTGTTTAGTTATTTGAAGAGAACAACGAAAACTTATTTTCTAGTAATTTAAAATCAGAAAATCTTGTTCGAAATTTATTTTTATATGTGGCAATATTTTTCCGCGTGTGTTTTAAAAATTACGGTTTCATTTAAAGTTTTTTTTTTTTATTTTACGCGTCGAGAAGTGCGTTAAATTTTAATATTTTAGCCGCTTTTTTTTTTCTCCTTAGAACTTGCTTATATTTGAATGCTTTAATAACACATTTTTATAATGATCTGATCTTTTCCTTGCAGAGTTATAATTTAAATCACATATAAATTTTGTAATATCTATCGTAAAGGATAAATCTTGTAACCAAAACTGTATAAAAAAAAAGGCTTGATTTTTATTGATTAAGAACTGACATATTTCTTCTTTCAAGTCCCAAAATTATTTAAGAATTTGGAGCAGATTAGCCAGTGTACCTCAGCAAAGTGTAACAAATTGGAGTTATCAGTGTTAGATTCATTTACGAAGGTAGAGAACTACCACTGATTTAAACTTCGAAATTAATAATTTTTTGATAAGCGTTAACGTATGTTCATCCTTTTTACACTTATTTCTTGATGTGTAGAGCAGTGTTAAGGATGAACCATGGATCCACTGTAAATTTCCAGAAATGTAAAAAGCACTTAAATCTGATGAATTATATTTATATATCTCATCACTTTTTATTTGTAAGCTGTCAAAAGGCGAATTATCTATACTTCCGGTCATGAAGTATATTTTATTGGTTTATTTGATGGCATGAAAGACTCGATATTTCGATATTAGCTGAGCGGACAGATTAAATGATTGTTGTGAGCAGGCGCGTTTGACACTCCTGCCTTAGGCTGTAGAGACAGGTTTCTGTAATCTCTTCTTTATCGAAACGGACATTACATTGGGTTAGAACGAAAAGTGTTGTTCCCTTAATACTTTTGATAAATGCTTATATTTTTAATAACATCGTCCTTTAATTCACACATCACATACATACAAGTAAATATTAACACTCAAAACTAGATAATATACTTCTGATTCCTGAAATTGGTAGTTAATAAATCATTTTCTTTGTGTAATTTTTTCTTTTTAAAAATATTTTATTTAATTAACTTTTTTCCATTAACTCTTTTATACTACGTTTTTAAAATATAAATATCAATTTCAAAAAAACTAGTTCATATTTTTATTCCACTTTCCAAAAGCAGTAACATCAACAGTTGATGAATTCCTATGCTGAAAAGAATTGATAACCTAGGCCATTATTCACTAATTTTTGAATTCATACATAAATAATCTCAACATGTAATTTAAAGTTCTGTAGGTCATTTTATAAGCCATTAATGCATTTTATAAGAGTTAAATCTAGCACTATTTTAAATCAGTAATATATTACCGTGGTACAGCTTAAGAAAACAATGTATTTAGAATATGATCCCTGAGTCGATCGATAAGTTATTTTTCTATTTTCTAATGCTAAAATTTTTTTTATTTAAATAGCTACATCAAGATTAAATGATGTATTCAATCGCTATGCAAATAAATTGACGAAGCTCTATTCTATAGCAATCGTTTAATACGTAAAGAACGAACAATTTTTACCGAAATTGTTTTCTTATCTAGTTTTTTTATCATCAATATTTAATTTTTATCCTATTTTGGAGTTATTAATGTCGAGTCATCGAATAACACCGTGACTAATAGCAACTGACCTCCTAATTTTGACACCTGAGTTGGAACCTCATATTTTTCTAAGCTTTCTTTAAGTTAATTAACTATGTTATTAAAGTGAATTAATGAATCCATTATCATCATAATTTAATTCTCATCGAACCACAATAGCTTGATACCAGTTAAACTCAGCTATGATGAGAAGTACGAAAGTTATTAAGGGTGTTAAGGGTGTTCTTTT